>PVJO010029732.1:0-16430 GCA_004026905.1 Hystrix cristata
TGTAATAGATATTATATAAAAGGAGGATGGTGAGCAGAGGAGAGAAGTACTAGAAAGAAAGAAGGGGAAAAGCAGAAAGGCAACAGGGGAAAAAGAGGGGAAAGGGAAAATATGGAAAATGATGAATGAACCTGCTGTAAATAGGGAGGGAGGGTGCAGAGGGGAGAGGGGGAGAGGAGGGAGAACCAAGATACATCATATATAGGTACGGAATTAATGTAATGAATGTGACCATTGTATGTAGAATGTACCAATACATGTTCTTGGTTAAAATAAAAAAATTTCTTGCACATCATTAATGGGAAAAAAGCATTTTTTTCTAGTGTTTCCTAATACTAAAGGGAAGAAGGAAAGAAAGAAGCTTATCCAAGCACAACCCACCTGCAAGCTCTGTGTCTGCCTTGAGATCTGTGACTACTCAGTGCGCTAACATTTGTATGTGACTCTGAGGCATGTCTAGAAAATTCAGGGAAAATGTTTCAGAATGAAAATTAACGGCGCTTTTGCATTTTCATGAGTTCGAGCTCATCAGCTGCACACCGTGTTGTTTACATCAAGGGCGGTGGCTTTGGATCAGTCAGAAGCTAAGTATTTAACCAATTTTCTTTTGATTCCATTAGCTCTTCTAGCCTGAGAAGAGAGGGGAACCCATCCAAATTCTCAGCTGCATTTCAAGGCATGACTTGCTGGAGGTGAGCGGCCAAGTGTTCCTGGCATGCTCAAACCAGCAGGGGCGCTCCCCACAACCCCCAGCAACAGGGTCGTGACTCACTGACCAGACGTGCCTTCCCTGCACTTCTAGACATCCTTTTGGAGTGTTATGGAGGTGGTCTGGCAGGAGGATGAGAAATCAGAAAGTTACAGTGAAACTGTCAAGCTTCTGAACTCCCATTGGAAGAACAGTGTCTGCACCTAGAGAAGGAAGGAGCCCCACACTTACCTTTTGCACACTGGCTGCTGCCCGCTTCCTGACTTCTTTAATTTGTCTGAATGATAATACTATTCTCCCCGGTAGCTGGGCTCCAGATATCTGCATTATCTCTGAAGTCTTGGGAAACAACAATGTGCATACAAAACAACATAAATCACCCAGAGAACTATTTGCAGAACTAGCCACTGCTACTATTTCATTAAATTTGTTTTGATGCATATCGTTTTACATGGTTGAGACTATATTGAGTATAGTTTTAAGCCTGTGTCTTCTTGTTGTTGTTTTTTTTTTAAATTTCTGGCTTAGCTCATGTTATCATAAGTATTTTCCCATGTCACAAAAGAATTCTTCAAACAATAATATGAGAGCGAAATGTATATTATTAGCAACTGATACTAGGATTCCTTTTAGGGAAAAATTTGCCTTTTTTGAGGAAAACAAGCTCTGGAGAGAGACATGGGCAATAATTTGTCAGTTGTTCCAGAGATGAGAGATGGAGCCAACATGCATAATTCCAGGCCCCTAGCAGATCCTCACAACTACAATAAACCACCCCAAATCATGATATGCTTGAGGGAAACAGATGTTTCACTGGGGCAGCCTGCAGCAGGGCATAGCTTCCTTGGAAGGAAGCTCATGGTGATCTACAAAATTAATGAGAAAGATTTGCATTTTTCATAAACCGTGGAATGGAAAACTAGGGCATGTTAATCAGACAACTGGAAGACCCCGGGGTGGGTCTCTCGGGTCCGTCAGCTGTTATCAGGCTGATGTTAACAGTCTTCTGATGGTTGCTCGGGGTTCCACTGAACACCAGGATCATTTAAATAACACTTTGAACAGGTTTGTGTTTGGGTTGTTTCTTTGGATTTTGGTATCATGAGGTCAAATGGCACAAGGATGTTTGAAGGAATTTGCTCTCTGATCACCTAATTGTCCTCAGGAACGTCTGAGCTCTACCGGCCAGGGTGGTGAGGACAGCTTCTCTGTATATGTGCATCCCTGCCATTTGGGATGCACTCCACACCCCACAGCCTCCGTGAAGCCTCTTGTGAGCTGCCCAGTGGAAATAAGCTTTCCCACAAGCCCTGCAATGTCTCGGGTTCCCCTTGAGGGGAGTGAGTATGTTGTTTCACGTTACCGTTGCTAGTATGGACACCTTCTCCTGGAGCTATGGCAAGCAGCTAGAAGGAAGATCTGTACTTTCTTAGGCTTGCTGTGCGATATTTGAGAAAGATGCAGAAACTTATGCTTGTTGAAAAGTATGGGCAGACCCTGCCCCTCTGACTTCATTTATCCTGACCCAGACTTAGGAGAGGGTCAGGTTTAAGAAGATGTGATGATGTGATTTCTATGTGATGCTACATGACAGGTAAAAATTCCTCTTGAGTCACTGTCCACCTTTGTGAGCCAGGAGATGTTGGACCTTCCGTTCTGCAGTAGCCCAGACAGCCTCTGGGGCGTGACATACAGTGATGTAGCATGTTGGAAGTCTGGTCCTGCACTTCGTGAGGAACAGTTGAAAAAAGAAGGGGCTAATGTGAGAAGCAAAAGTCTCAGAGATACTTGAGAGCTAGTTTCAAATATCTGGAGAGGCATCGTTTGGAAGTGCACTGAACTCATTTCCTAGAAGGGCAGAATGCTGGTATCATAGTATAGGGTGTTTCCACAGAGGCCACAGTCATGTTGACCATTTCACGTGCTCTCTTTGCTATAACTGCCATTCTCCAGTAAAGAGGTGGGGTTTCATTGCCTCCCCTTGAATCTGTCCTGGCCCGTGTCTTAATTTGACCTATAGTATTTGGAAGATGTGATGTTGTACTCACATCTTCTCAGCCTTTGGAATACCAAGGCTGAGTCTCAACAAATGTGCAACATCTTCCTTTGCTGACTGGAGTGCCTGTTTGGGGGGCCAAGCTGTAATAAAAAGAAGCTCAGTCCTTTGGTAAGAGCCACATGGAACCTCCCAGAGCCTGTGCTGGGAGGTTCCAGATGTGTGAGCGAAACCTTGCAGGGCCTCCTCCATTCATGAGAAATTGGCTGTCACCATGAGTGACCTCAGTTGATGCCTTGTGGTGTGGAAAAGCCACCCAGCTGTCCTACCAAAGTATCTGACCCACAGAGCTGTGAACCACACAACAGTTACGTTAAGTCACTAAGTTTTAGAGTGGCTTGTAAGTAGCTCAGAACACTTACAAGTGATTACAAAGGTAGACTATAAAGTTAGACTGCTCTGCTACTTACTAGCAATTTGATCGTTAGGAAATACTTTAACTTCTTTGTGCTCATTTCCTGATCTGTAAGATAGGTCGCCTCAGCCTCATGTGCCTCCAGTGGGGATTAAAGGATGGAATCCGTGAGTGCCATTTGGAACAGTACCTGGCCCACAGAAACTGTGAACAAGGATTAAGGGAGAGAAGCTATGAAGATTTTTTTTTAAAATAAGCTCTATTTTTTAAAATAGTGAACTTGTCCAGATATTGAGTAAGCTGCACCTGGATGTGGTGAAGTCCCTTTTTCTGAAAGCATTGCAATCATGAATGGCTGGCTGCTTGGAGAATTTTGGGACTCTTGACTCACCCTTGGGGTTTGGTGTCTCCACAAAGCTGAGGCCCTGCCTGGTGGAGCCAGCACTCGGTGTGCTCAACACACTTCTCTCAAATTGACTTCAGTTTGAGAAATAACAAAGAAATATCATCCAGCTAAAGCATTACAATTCTGAGATTACTCACCATATTTTATGTGGCCTAGTGTTTTCTCATCCATCATTAATGCTTCTGAAAACCCTTATGAAGTCAACATTACCGCTTCTGGAAGATACAGGACCCGCAGAAGCAGAACCACGGGGCTGATCAATAATTTAACAGACCGCTATGGTAGCTTTCCACCTGTGAATTCAAGGCTGGAATGTGAGGACCACACACTCAGTCTCCCTAGCGAGCAACGTGACCCAGACGATCTCAGCCTCCCAACTGCAGGGACAAAAGTGCCCAGAAACACAGAGGGCACCTCCCTCCTCTCCAGCTTCTGGGAACACAATGAACCAGCTCTGATGTGGTAGAGGCTCAAGAAGTGCCTCCCTTCAAAAGTGCACAAAGGAAAAGAGTGGTGGCAGTGAAAGCGTCCTGTCTGTATGGTCTCATAAAGTATCCCCCGCCCCATTCCCAGGGGTCCTGGGAGATAAACCCAAAGTCACTTGTAATTCAGCCCAACGTTTCATTACCATGTCTATCTAGGGCAGGGTACAAGATAGGGACAAAGAACCAGGAGGGCAGGACTCCTGGGCCAGATGGGATGGACCCTGCCCGCTTTCTGTGCTATTCAGTTTCTCCAGACTCGGCATCAAAGACACTGATCTCAGGCCTCTAAATGAGGGCAGACTGACCCAAGAAATGGGGACAGGTGGTCACTGGTACTCACTCTGAAGCCCCACATGGGGTGTTTTAATAGTGTTCCCCATCTGTTTGACCTCAGGGGTTAATCCCTTCCTAATCGGAGCTGTAATAATTGGGTAATCACACAAGACACTCCAAGGAGCCCAGGCTGTAGCTTTGCTGTTCTTTTTGGCTAGACAGTCTTTCATTAGAGCGAAACTTCCTGCTCAAGCTTCAGTCTCCTGCTAAGTGAAAGCAAACACTCGTAAGGAATCAGCATGTTCAGAAGCACAGCCCTCTTTCTTGGGCGTAATTTGGGCTGCTGCTCCCCAAATATACAGGAATGAGAGCTGCTAGGGGCAGACCACACAATTCTAATCTTTGCTACAAGCCAAAAAGAAAAAGAAAGAGAAAGAAGGAAGAAAGAAAGAAAGTCAGATGGAAAGAAAGGGCCCCACAGTTAGCTTGGGCTAATGAGCTCACTGGTGCAAGTCTAGGAAACATCCCAGAATAAATACATCCACTGAGATTTCTGTCTATTGGAAAAAGTAAACTTGCTGTTATGGACGGCAAATGAATCATAAGTGAAAGCTGAAAGAAGCCAGATCAGGGTCTTAACCTACAGCCCACGAAGAAAACCCAGTAGGTGGTTAGGATCTGGGACAGAAGTAAGCCTGGCTATTTGGGGATTAACCCATCGTGGAGGAAAACAGATTTTTCTCCCCAAGGGAGAATAAACAAACATCCAACTGTCCTAGCACCTGGGAAGGGACAAAGCCATCTTCTTAATGAGCCAAAGGACTTCCCATGGATGTGTCTCCCGGTCACGGCCAAGGGCAGGCATCATGGAGCCTGCATGGTGGCACTCAGGACAAGCGGACACTCAGAAACGCTCGCTGAATTGAATGGACAACATGGAACCCCTCCTAAGATACTCAGGAGCCAGCACTTCTCATAGTCAGGTATTTAGTCTATTCTATCAGTTACTAAAGCTATTTTCTTTATCCCAAAATATTCTCCTCTAAGGAGAAAGCCAAAGGGCGGAAGAGAGCTGGCGGTGGGGTTGGCCTGTTGTGCAGTATGCCCATCACTGACAGCATGTGTACTGCCAAAGAAAAAAAGAGCTATTCACCCAGAGAGCAGGCCTCCAATCGGCTTCCTGAAGAGGAGGTGTGCAGATGTTTATGGGCTGAGGTGTGACCAAGCTTGATCAACTGTTGCCTTCATAACCTGCTCATCAGAGGGCTTAGCGAGTGACTACAAATGGTGAAGCTGCTTAAGTCTAGAAAAGCATGTAACTAAGAGCAGGTGAAGACGTTGAGAAGGTTTATTGAACAGCTAAGAACAGGTGGTCATTCAGGTTTTTTTTTTTTTTTTTTTTTTGGTGCTGGGGATTGAACTCGGGTCCGCAGGAGGTAAACACTGCAGCTTGGGGGCTTGAGGGTCTTGGGGAGGAGGGAGCCCACAGAGCGAGTGGGGGTTGCCCTCTCTAGCATGCCTGTGCACAAGTTCACGGCAGATTCTGCTAGTTGTCTGCCCTAAGCTGTTCCCTGCTTCTGTGACCAGGCACATGGTTAAAACACAGTTCCCACTCTGTCGTGTAGATGTGACCATGTGAAGGACACTGGTGGGTACCATGTCTCGGTCAAAGCTTTTAAGAAGTGGGTCTGCTTCTTTTAGCATCTTTCTGCTTCCACTGGCTAGATGTAGATGGCAACAAGATCCCAAGGGAGTCACAAAGGGGTAAACCCGGGACCCTGAACAGCCTCAGGGAAGAGACCTGTCCCTCTGACTTCAGCATGTACCTAGGACTGGTAGATGAGTGCTGTGGTCTGGGTGTGTCCCCCCTAAATCTGTATGTTAAAGTCCTAACCTCCAAAGTGATGGTGTTAGGAGGCAGGGCCTTTGAGGAGGTGATTAGGTCATGAGGTGCAGCCCTCCTGAATGGGATTAGTGCTCTTCTAAGACAGGCCCGAGGGAGCACACACCATGTAATGACACTTAGAAGGCGCCATCTATGAACCATAAAGCCAAACCCTTGCCAGGCCACAAATCCACTGGTGCCTTGATCTTGGACTTTTTTTTTTTTTAAAAGTTAATTTTATTTGGACATATCTGACATACATAATGACCACATTCATCCCAGGGAATTTGAACCTGTACATAATATATCTTAATTCTTTTCTCTTTTCCCATTCCCCTCAATCCTTCTTCCCCTCTCCCTTTCCAAAACCTTGTTTCTATTATTTTCCTTCTATTCTTTTTTAAATCCCTATTTCCTCCAAACATTTTCTTTCCACCCAGTCTACAGTACTGTCATTGCAGGCCAAATGGACTAAAGCAGTGAGTAAGAAATAGACCTCTTTGAGTCAACTCATCATATTTTGGGGTCTGGCTAGTACAATCACAAGTAATATGCTGAACTATCAAGGGAAGTAACATACGTTGACTCAAAAGTTCTGGGGAGCTATGGCCCCAGAAGATAAGTCATCAGCCTCTGTTTGCGGTGATGGAGACACTCAGCTGCCACTCAGCCATTTTGCACATCACAGAGAGGAAGAATCATACATTTCACTCTCATCACAACCTCTTTTCCCTAAGAGTCAGAGCCAGTTAATAGGAAGTGGGTCCTGGGGCACAATAGTGATTGACACAATGTAGAAGATGGTCTGACCATGGGTGACATGTGAAAATCTGAAAGCCAAGGAGGCCTTACACACGGAGACCTTACCCAGCTGTTATAGAAGGAGGACACACATAGGAGTTCACTAGTTGTGCAGGTAGGACAATGGTATCCCAGATATAGCTACAGTATAAGACAAGCAGGAGGACATGGCACATTCGGGGAATATGGTCCGCCTTGCTGGAGCATGGATGAGAAGAGCAAGTGTATTTGTGTGTTGCATATGCTGCATTTGGAATATGTAGGGGTTAGGGGAAGAGGGAATAGGTAGGCAGCTCAGCTTTTGGAATTCAAAACATATTTTTGAAGCCTGTGGCAATATCTTTGGGGGAGAAAAGGTTTTGTTTGCTTGCAAAAGTCACAGTCATTTGAACTTCAAGAGCCAAGATCTTGACCTAAGCAGTAAGTTTTAGAGAATGTATAATTAGCCTGAACATAGTTTTATCTGCTGTACAGATGAATTAAGAGCCCAAGACTTTGGGGGATGGAAGAAAAGAACCGAAGAGGAAGAAAGTGCAAAACAAGTCCCCAGGTGTTTTAGTTACTTTTCTCTCATTGTTGGGACAGAATACTCGACACCCAAAGTTAGGGGAAGAAAGGTTTATTAGCTCACAGTCTGCAGAGGTTTCAGTCTATAGTCCGCTGGGTCCGAGCGTGGCAGACCGGCAGCCGACCGGCAGCAAAGTAAAGTGAGGAAATGCAAGGAATGTATGCAAATAAGCAATGTAAACAAGCAGCTAGTTAGCTTCTTCCTGTATCTTTTATCTAGGCTACCTGCCCCCAGGGCGGCCCGCACTCCCATCCCCAATCTCAGTCTCACATCCTCGATCCCAGCAGAACCATGCCAAACAGATCAATGGATCAATTTAGTAATCACACACTCTAGATCCAGCTATCTCTTACCACATGAGGCTTTGGGGGGACATCTAGACACAAACCATAACACCAGGCATCCTCGAAGACCCAACTTTCCCCTTCCTTTTCACCCATTGTTCTCTGAGTGCCTGTAGAGGGTCCAGGGAATGCCCTTAAGGTACGTGTAAGCTGGTCAGAATGGCCTGGGCTCTGCTCCTCCTAGAACAGGCTGTCCAGCAACACTTTAGCTCAGCGAGTCCATCACCCCCAGATATAGAGCCCCAGGACCCAGGGTGGGGGGTGCTTTTGGGATTGCTCTGCTTCAGTGCAGTGTAAGACACACAAGGTGAGACTCCACCTGCCCTGGGCAGTTCTGCTGAGTCATGGGGTACTGACTTGTCACAAACTCTGGGCTTCTATTGTCCTTTGCTGCCCGCCTGCGAGGAATAAAATTGCTTCATATAACCTGCAGTGTAAGTGCTCTGTCTTAACCATGCACATGCACAGGGATGGATACTGGTGCCTGGTGCTGGAGAGGTGTTGAGAGTCCTTTCTGAATCGACTTCTGCACATAGTAAAACTACCTCCCAGAGAGTGTGTGGATCTGGTCTTTAGGAAGGGGCTCTGCTCCCTGCACTCTGCACCCCCACCCAGGTTGTCTGCAAAGGACTGGGGAGGAGATACCCTGCTCCCCGTGAGCTTACAAACTCGAGAGTATAGAGGTGCTGCTGCTATCTGGAATTCTTGTGGGTGTCCCCGGGGCCATCGTGGCAGGGACAGGAGGGGGTTTTATGAAAAGGGGCAGGGGCCAACCTAGAGTGGCATGAGAAAATGAGAACCGTCTCTTAAACAGAAGTGGAAGTGGCTAGGAACGGGGGCGAGTGATTCCAGAAGGGTCTCGGGGCCGTGAAGAGCCAGTCCCACAGGGGAAGACAGCTTGTTCGGGGATGAGGAGCAGGGCTAAGAGGGCCCACCTTGGCTGGCCGGGGTGCCTCGTGCACACTGCCTCTCTGCTGAATGGGTCTGACCAAGGCCAGGGCGTGAGGCCGACTGCGTCCAGAAGCGGATGCAGAGCAGAGTTCCTCTAAGACACCAAGGGGACACCCAGGAGCAGTTGCTCTTAGGTTGGATGCCCCATTGTGATGCAGATGGACTCTCTGGCCCCCTTCCAGCCTCAGTCTGGAATTCCTGGGCCTTGCTGCCTCACTTTCAACTGAGAACCCTCTTCTTGCACCATGCTACCATTAGTGGGCTCCTGCTGCCAGTCCAACTGCCTCTAGTGCTGCCTTTATCCATGCCCAAAGCCCGGCATCCTGTCTGCACACCGCTGCTATCTGACCTCATTCCGCCCCGCTTTTGGCTTTGCTGTACCTGCCTCGGTGCAGGGTGGTGACAGTTGAAGAGATCCCTCCCCGCTCTGCAGTCCGAGACAGAGATCTTCCAGGAGTGGCTCTAGCAAGACAGCAGGGCCTGAGCAAAGGGAATGATCGGAGGAGCAGACCGGTGCAGTGGTGCCAGCTGGTGTTTCTCCTGCTGCTGTGGCTTAGGTGCAGTGGGTGGAGAGCAGTCAGGGCCGCAGACAGAGCTTCTCCTGTTCTGCCTTCTCCATGATGTGAGAACTCTGATATCCCTCTCACGTTTCTCCTACACAGTCCTGGGGGAAGGACCCCTGGGGTCTCCCATTGTGCACCAACAGCTGCTCTTCTTGGCCGACACCATTTTCTTTCTTGTCTACTCTGGGTGGCTTGTCTACTGTGGTACTGTCTCACACTGCTGGAGACCCCAGCGGGGGCGTTGTGATCCCAAGACCTGCCGAGGACCCATGCCCACGGAGCAGCCTGTGTCCACACTGAAGCCTCCAAAGCCTGAGTCCAAGACCTGTAGCATCTGTGACAAGGGCACTGGCGACCATGCCGAAGGAGTGAAGGTGAGGCAATGCCTTCCCCATCACTGGTGACAGTGCCTGCTGTGGGTTGAATTGTGTTTAAAAAGCTACATGGAGTCCTAATGGCTGGCATCTGGGAATAGGACCTTATGTGTAAATATGGTCTTGCAAAAGTAACTAAGATACAAATTGAGATTATACCCGTGTAGAGCAGGCCCTTAATCTGGTACTGCTGGTTTCCTTCTAAGAAGAGAAGACAGACACGCAGGACAGAGGAACGTCTGGTGATGACAGATGTGGAGTTGGGATGTTGTGTCTTGTAGGCAAGGGACGCAGAGGACTCTTGGCAGCAGCCAGCAGCTCGGAGTCAGGCACGGGACAGACTTTCCCTCACACCTGCAGTAAAAACCAGCCCTGCTGCCACCTCGACCTGAACTTCCGGCCTCCGGAACTATGGAACAAAACTTCCGTTGTTTTAGGTGACCTGGTTTGTGATACCTGTCAGGGCCGCTGCAGGAAACTGGACACACTACTGATCTCCCAAAGGCCGGCACCGTCAACTGCTGCCTGGCCGGTGCCCTGCTGGACCCACCAGTGCTGTGCAGAAGCACTCACTTTGGTTTCATCCGCTCTTTTGTGCCTGGGATCCAGGTACAGACCTGTGGAGGCTGGACCCAGGAGAAGTCTGATGAACCGGAACTGCTCACTCCCTGGCTCCATAGCCAACGTGGGGTTCTGCCTCCTCCTGAGATGAGCTCTTTCCCCTCCGCAGCCTCAAGTGTGCCCCAAGGTTAACGTGGAAAATTATGAGTTGTGCTGGGCTTTTACACTGCATGCTACTAATTAGAAATGAATTTCTCTCCTGAATAAACCTGCACACAGAGAAGCTATAAGGCCACAGTGAAAGCTGATATTTGGGAAAAACCAGTAATCAAAACATGCTTAAAGAAAACGTAAGAACTTCAGTCCAGCGCAGGACTCCCTGTGCTTACATCTCCAATCCCCATCCTGCCCGCCCTGGCCTGCGGCCTCGTCTTCCCAGGAAGGAGGGTACAGGAAAGCACTAGCCGTATCGCACCCTGGACCAGGCTCCCCGTGAGGAGCACCCACACTTTTCCCTCCTGGCACTGGGCACTTCACACTGTGGTTCCAGCTTGTGGGAGAGTAAGGAGAGGCTTTGAACTCTGGACAGAGTGTTTACGGCGTGGGGATGATCAAGGCTGGTGGCTCTGAGGTCCCATGCCGAGAACCTTGGGCTCGACATTCGCAGGGCTTCGCTGGCATCACTGCTCTGGAGCGCACCTTGGAGGAAAATCACAAGAGGGAATGGGCAGGGGCAGGAGCTGGACACACCCAGGGTTCAGACCGGCAGCACAGTCTGCAGGCGGGCGGCAGTGGTCTCAACGCAGGTATCAGTTTCAAGTCTCTTTGGTCAGACAGCATGACTTCAAAGACCCAAGGCAAATTTAAAGTGAGGCCAGAGAGCTTTTTAGGGGGAATGTAGTGACTTGGAGAGACCCACGCAGCAGACACTCTTGACTCTGAGGGCTGCCCCTCACTACAGCCTCGTCTCCTAAGAGAGAAAATTCCACCGTGTAAGCTTAGGACCGAGGCAGGAGCTCAGCAATGAGAAGACACCTGAGCAGGAAATGATACTGCTAAGCTCTCTAACAATCCCTGTTTGTGTTTCCCTTACCTTTTTTCTTGTTTTAGTGGCATCTTCCAGAGAGGCTGCCTGCCCAGAGACAAAAGTCCCCACTCAAGAACAAACACTTTCTTGTGCCCCAAAATAAATAAATAAAAAGAAAAGAAAAAAGAAAGAGAAGACAAGCTCACATGTGTCTTCTAGCCAAATGCACTTGCTGTTTACATTTGTGAAGCATCGTACTGTTTCAGAACAGCTTTGGCCCCAAACATTTTCCCTTAGTCCCATTCTCTGTCCTTCCTACTCTCATTTTCAGTTCACTCTCTAAATTGGGGTAGGGTGGGGGAAAGAATTTAAAAGAGTTCATAAAAACTGGAGTGCTTCTGGTAAAATTATCTTCACTATCTTGTCTGTCTTTCAGAAAAGAGAAATTTCCATTTTGTCCAGTGTAATCTCTGCTTCCCTCACCCTTGACTGGGAAGAGCAGTTTCAGGTCTGGATGAATCTTGGTGATGGTCCATAGCAATGATCTTTGGCTTTAGTCTGCCACCCAACAGTCTGACGGTCACGCTAGCCATCAAACCTCCCTGCTCCTCTCTCCCTCCTCACTTGTCTGGTTCTTCTGGTGAGCTGGCCTCACTCCTCTTTCTGGTAGTCCCATAAGGAGAGCCTTCGGTGGAGGACATGGGTGGGTCCTTGCTCAAACCAGGCCTCCAGCACTCACCTCTCCTCTGGCCTGCACAGGGTTCTGAGCCTCAGGGCCAGGGACTCCTTACAAGGTACCTTCCCCAGACTGAAGGCCACTTTGTCCCTTTCTCTTTGCTTCAGTGTCATTGTCCCAAAGGGGTGACATCCATTCCAAAAGCCTCTGCCAATTTTCTCCCAGGGGACTGGGAGAAATAATAAGGATTCTCATGTCTGAATAATAAGGATTCTCATGTAAACTAGGGTGGCTTTTGCCCTGTCCTGGTAGATGAGAGTTCCCCAGTGAGTACACAGACCACCTTCCTCCAATTCTCAGGCCCAGGGATGGTGAAGCAAAGAATTTTTATAGACTAACTGATCCCAGTCATAAACTGACACACTTATGCAGTAACCTACATATTGAAACAACTGGGGTATATGGCGGTAGAGGGGGGTGTCTGCCAGTTGTGGCCCGAAAGGCTGCGAAGAAATAACAAATGAGTTTCTCTTTATAGTTCCTCACACCTAGTCTCTCTGTGGAGCAAGGAGGACTCTGATTCATCATGTCAAGTGGTCAGTTAAAATTGGGAAATGCCTCTCTGGTCTCAGCCTTATGTCCTGTTCAGGAAGAGATGTGCGTTAAATTGGAAAAGAGCTACTGAGCTTGGAATGCTGGGAATAAAAACCTCATCTAATCTTAACCTCACTGCTTCTTTGTTTTACTAAACAATTTTTGAAAAACTAAATATGCACAGAAAAGGGCAACATGTAACAGCTGACTCAAGGCATCAATGTGAGCCAAGCATATTTCATGACTACAGAAGCTGCAGTGGTCAATTGGGAAACTCCCACTTGAACGTGTGGAGATTAGAATTTCTTGGCATAATAATAATTTCTTGGCACGTAGCACATAACAAAAATTAATCTCAGGGGCTGGGAGTGTAGCCGAGTGGTAGAGCACTTGCCTAGCACGGGCAGGGCCCTGGGTTCCAGCCCCAGCCCCAGGAATTAAAAAAAAGAAACCCATAAGAAATTCAAGATAAGTAGGAATAAGACTACTTGTGTATATACAAATATTTTGTATAATTAATTTTAAGAAATAAAGAATATGCAACATACAAATTATATGTGTGTATGTATGTAGATGTTTCTCCAAGTTTCTTCTGTTTTTACTAATAAGCACTCATCAGGAACACGAAAACAGATATCAAAGTATTAACATCAGACACCTTCAAATCAGAGCACGGAAAAGATCCTGCAGATCGGGCTGTTCCCTGAGATGATCAGAGCAGCTATGCTCAGGCCGGCACTCAAGGACTCCTTCCAGGCTTTTCCTGCCCAGTGGGGGAAGGAAGCTGCTGGTCAGCCTGGGAGAGTGCAAGGTCCGGCAGCAGCAGGGGCTGGAATAAAACCAGTAAGTACCCCAGTGAAAAGAGAAGGGCTGACCCGAGGACAGGTAGGCCCACCTGCAGAGCTATGTTGCCCATCAGCTCCTCTGTGTGACCTCGGTAGCCTGGCCAGGGACTTCTGGGACTTCATCCCCCGGTTGCGGTTGCTGGAGTCTGGAATAAGAGCTATGGTTGCCCTACAGGACCAGTCAGCCTTCACCCCACAGAACTGTGGCACTTTCATTGCTGCAAGTTGCTAATTGGTATTGCTGATTGGCTGATGACTGATGCTTTTATAAGAAGAATCAGAACGACACTGACAAAATGCAACATCAAACCGAAGGTCATTGACACAGATGAAAACAGATACGCCTCATTCCTTCTTGGGCTTAATATCCAAATGTGGAGGACAGACCAAGAAGAACTTGAAGACGGGGGGGGGGGGCATGAAGTGCAAGAGAGATGATAAAGAAATGAACATTTCGTGTTGGGCTGAATGGCGTTGTCCTATTTGTGGGCATTTGGCGATCCACGATTGGGTGTCCAGAAAGAGCAAGTGGAGAGGAGGAACCTGCAGGTGAGTGAGTAGATGGAATTTGAATTCCATAATTGCGACTTGAATTTCTGCCATAGGCTGGAGGCTGCGTTGCAGTCTTTTGCTACAAAGGGAAATTTTTTTTTTCTTTTTTGAAAACCAAAAAGCCTATGCGGCGCGGAGCCAAGAGGGATGGAAGTGGGTTAGGATATTATATAAGCCCTCAAGGGAGGGGAGGTGGCCTCCGATGTGCATTCTCCGGCAGGCAGCCGCAGAGCGCAGGGCAGAGCGGCGGGGCTGATTTAGAGCGCGGTGACAGCGGCCGGCGCGAGCGCGCGGTGACGCCAGCGCGGACCCGCGCGGTTTCCATGGAGACGGGCGGCGGCGGCGGCGGCGGCGGCGGCGGCGGGGCTGTCAGCGCGCGCGGCTGCGGTGGCGCGTCCGCGGGGGTCTGCAGGAGGACGGAGGAGGCCGGGGCCGGGACCCTCGCGGCAGACATGGACTCGCATCGTGACTGTGCCGCGGAGACGCCGGCCGCCGAGCCGCCGCCGTCGGGGAAGATCAATAGAGCCGCTTTCAAATTATTCAAGAAGAGGAAATCGGGCGGCACCATGCCCAGCATTTTTGGGGTCAAAAACAAAGGGGATGGGAAAGGCTCGGCTCCGACGGCGGGGCTGGTGCGGAGCAGGACCCACGACGGGCTGGCCGAGGCGGTGGTGCTGGAGGGAGGCCGGAAGGAGGAGCCGCGCGGGGCCCCCCGCGCCGCCGCGCCCGGCCCGGTGGCCAAGTCCCACAGCTTCTTCTCGCTGCTGCGCAGGGGCGGGAGGCCGGAGCCCGGCAGGGGCGACCCCGCGGACGCGAGCAAGGCCGGCGGCAGACAAAAGAGGGGGCTGCGAGGCATCTTCGGCGGCGTGCGCTGGCCCCGGAGGGACAAGGGGCCGAGGCCGGCGCGCGCGGCCGCCCCGGGCAGCCCGGTCCCGCCCGGCTCGCTCACCGCCAGCCTGGAGTGCGTCCAGGAGGAGCCGCCCCGCGCCCAGGACGCCCCGCGACACCCAGCAGGTGAGCTCGGAGGGGGACAGCGGGCGCCCGCCGCCGCCGATCGCGCCCCGGAGGGCGAGACCCCGAGCCCCGGGGGCGCCCACGACAGCAGCCCGCGGGCCGAGGACGCGGCGGGGCTCCGGGAGCCGGGAGCCGGCGAGGCGCACGCCGCGGTGGCCGAGGACGTTTCCAGGACCGGGGACGTTGCGCGAAAGACCGTCCCCCTGGTCGACTCCGAGGGCGGCAGCGGCCGGGCGTCCGCCGTCCCCGACCCTTCCTCTGTCGATCCGCCCTCGGACCCGTCGGCCGATCGTATTTGTTTGATGTTTTCTGACGTGACTTCACTGAAAAGCTTTGACTCTCTTACAGGCTGCGGAGATATTATTGCAGACCCCGAGGAAGAGGCAGGTCCCAGCTGTGACAAGCATGCCCCCGGGCCGGGCAAGCCAGTGCTGTCTAAAAAGACCCCCGGAGGCGTGGTGGCCTACCAAGGAGGAGGGGAGGAGATGGCCAGCCCGGACGGGGTGGACGACACCTATCTCCAGGAATTCTGGGACATGCTGTCCCAGACCGAAGACCAAGGACAAGGGCCCCAAGAGGTGGCGGTGAAGGCGCCCACGGCCCAGGAATCCAAGGTGGTGGCCGAGACCTCCAAAGACGCCCGGTGTGCAGAGGCGGCCAAGGACGCATCCTCGGTCAAGCGCAGGAGGCTCAACAGGGTCCCCACGGAGCTGCGTCCGAAGGAGGACCCCAAGCACTCGGAGAAGGAGCCGCAAGAAGGCGTCCCCAACAGTGACGAGGGCTACTGGGACTCCACCACGCCTGGCCCAGAGGAAGACAGCAGCGGGAAGAAGGAGGGCATCCCCCGGGACAGCGACAGCGGCGACGCGCTCTACGACCTCTATGCGGACCCCGACGCCAGCCCCGCAGCAGTCCCTCCTGCCAGCGAGGAGACGGCCTCCTTGTCCCGGTTGAAGCCCGTGTCTCCAGGTACCATCACCTGTCCACTGCGAACACCGGGCAGTTTACCGAAGGACTCGAAGATCCCTATTAGTATCAAGCATCTCTCGAACCTTCCATCCAGCCACCCCGTTGTGCACCAGCAACCAGCCAAGAGTGAGTTGCCCAGAACAAAAATTCCAGTCTCCAAAGTGCTGGTCCGAAGGGTCAGCAACCGGGGCTTGGCGGGGACCACCCTCCGGGCAGCGGCATTGCACGACAGTGCCAAAAAGTTGTGAGGTCTCCTAGGCCAAGGTGGATGGGCCGCAAGTCCAGGAATACAACTTTTCCCTGGAAACCACTAAAGGAAGTTTGCTTCCCCCTAAAGAAAGTGATTTAGGACCATCCCTGCTCCTGAGCCTGGACCTCGGACATCCCTGTGCTGGGGACAGAAGCAGGCTACACGGAGAGGG
>PVJO010029733.1:0-16431 GCA_004026905.1 Hystrix cristata
CTTGCTAGAGGGTGGTCACAACCTGCGGGTCTGAACAGAACAGCAGGCTTCTCACGTGCTGGAGCAGGTATTGTGTCCCAGCTGATTACTCGACAGAAGAGACACTTGCAATCTTGTGAGTCTTCTGGTGGCGTGAGTGGGCAATGCTGGCTCTTTAGGACTCACATGTAGACTCCAGCCTCTCTCCAGCCTCTCCAGAGGCAGAGCCGGGAGAGGCTTCCCTCTGCCCAGGTGGTTGGGGTTGTCACAGGACTGGCAGTATCCTAGGATCACATCTGCTTATCATGAAAACAGAATTTCTCACAGGTCTGAATTTGATTTTTAAATGAGCACTATTGAAAGGAGGTTTTCTAGTGTAAGTTTTAATTTTATTACTAGTAGATGAGATATGGCTGTGTCTCAGGTTTAAGGAGTGAACTGAGCTGTAAAATGTTTCTTTGTTCTTTACACCTGAGGGCAGAAGGAGCCTGGGGACTTTACATACACTGGAAAGGGGTGTGGAGTAGGAAGTATTCAGAGCAGAGCCATGAAAGGAGAGTAAAGGGCCCAGGGAAGAAGAGAAGTCAAAGTGATTACGCCTGTAGAAAGGCCTGTGTGTGTGAGCAGAGAGGGTCGTAGGGACGAAGGGAAAGGACTTAATGATTATTCTTTCTCCATTGGGTTAGAACAAGAGGAAGTGGGCTTAAATGGAAACAGGACGAATCAAGGTAAGAACGCTAAGTTTCTTCGCTAGGTTCTGGGGGCTGATGTCTCTTCTGAAAGATCTCCAGGGAAGATACATATCAGTCAGGTGTAGCTTGTTTTCATTTTAGTAAACATTTTACCCAGGGCACAGAGCTCTGTTTGCCTCTCTCCATGCTTCCAGCGGGTAAGTGGAGAATACTTACAATGTCTGAAGGCAGTATTAGGCTGAAGAATAATCTTCCTGTGGGGTATTGAGTTTCCAATTACAATGCTCACTTGTTCTTTGTGCCGCATATTTTGGGCCTTGGGCTAATTTGAATGGAGCATTACCCGTAGAGTCCTGCCTAGAGATGGGAAGGCAGTCCAGGGGCCATCTTCTGCTTTCCTTTATTTCTCATTTTCTGTGGCTATCATCATCATTCATTCATTCATTTTATTGATGCTCAAGTCCAGCTAATATCTTCTATTCAACTAATGTTGGTCATCATTTTTATATATAGTCTTTAACATTCTCCCCTTAAAAGATGGTATGTATGGAATAATCCTATTTATATGAAATGTATTGGTTTATGATATATAAGTAGTCATAAATAATATGTGAAAGATGGTCAAGAAAATGTTAATGGTTCATACATAAAGAAGGTGGAATTTCATGTGACCTTTACTTTTTTATAGTATCATGTAGTTTTAAAATTTTTTATAAGAATGTGTCCCTTATAGCATCAGAAAAACAAAACTATTATAAAGCTAGTGAAAAATGCAACTATCCACATATTATCATGCCTCAAAGAGGTGAAATAATTTGTTTAGGATTCAAACCCACACCCGACTCCAAGACATGTGACTGCTACTTTATTAGGTAATTTGAGGGATATAAAAAAGGCAAAGACACAGCGCCTTCTCTGGCAATGATGAGATTGGAGGAAAAAGTCACTTAGGCTTGAGACACAAATTAATAAAGCCAGTGGCAGAAACAGGAAATACTGTAGGCAGTCTCAGCTTACTGAGGGAGTTCAAAGGAAGGGAGAAGAGAGTGGCTATGCCTTTGCATGAGATATAGGACCACAAGACAGGTCCAGCCCTTGTGTAGTTTTGGGAAGGCGACTGCACCTGTCTCCTGAACACTCACAGTTGTTCTAAGGCCTTGGAGAGGAAGAATGACATTGTACTTCCGGAAGCTGGACCCCGGAAGTACAAAGACCAAGTCTCACACCATCGCAGAAAACAGAATTCCAAAGTGATAAGGAAAATACATGAATATTCATCTGCAGATACCCGCGAGGATATATTTCCTTAACTAAATCTGTTACCAAGTCAGTTACCCCAGTTACCAAATAAATGGATATGTTGAGCTCTTCCAGCTCTAAAACTCACTGAATCCACGACATTGAAATTTGTGAACAGAGTACTACTTCATTTCCCTGAGAAATGCAATGAGGATGGTGTGGAAATCCCATTTAAAAGATCGACTGAGAATCTGCACATATGCATAATGTTTTCCAGCAGGAAGTAGGAATGTGCTGCGCGGTAATTGAATCTGCCTTTTGAATCTTCTAAGCCAGCAGGATCTGATACCTGATCGGATGAGCATTGTTTCTTCTTTCCTGTAAAATCAGCTAAAATGGGAACACTCAGGTGCAAATTTCCATCACAACTTGAGAAACTCTCCCCTCCCCTGACCCACTGTCTTTTCACCTGCGCCCTTTATTTGTATAAATTCTTGCTTTCAACAAAAGGGCTCAGTTCTAGGAAGAGACGAATTGCAAAGAAAAAAAGAAAATCACTCCTAGACTTGCATATTTAGCTACGAACTATTCCTTCCGAGAGGGGAAAAATATGATTCTGTTTTGAAGGGAAAATAAATATCCCTCAAATCAACGTGGAAATGGAGACCCAAGAAAGTGAGGTTCGCATCTGCTCTAAATGCAGCTTTCGAAGGATGGAGACAGAGACAATAATGATATATCAGACATGGCGCTCTGCTTAGAAATTGCAATTCTAAATGTCATACGCTGTGAGCTTCTCTTGTTCCCCCCATAATTCAAGACAATTCACAAGAGATAACTTCTTTTCTTTGCCATAATAATATTCTCTCGCTTGTATCCCAAGTAAACAACACTGGTTACTGCTTTAAGCTATCCCTTCTCCAATTTCCCATACCACTTAAATCAACAACCTTTTCTCTGTCTGATCTGAATCCCAAGCCCCCAACCTGTATTTCTCTGCAGATACACTTTCCATTCAGAGTCCTCAAGTTATTAAAGAGCAGGTCAACATTTCCCTGTTCATATTGTAGTTTTTCACTACTCTGGATAAGATGGGAATATTTTATATCTCCCCGTCTCTGTAAAAAAAAAATCTCTTTCTTAATCTTTATCATGATGTACTTTCTTCCCCTCCAAACAGGTGATTTTTCTGAGTGTGGATTTTTTTTCTTTTTATTAATCTTTGCGGATTCCAATGCAGTCATCTCCTTACTGAAATGAGAAACCTGGTATTCACATCACTCAACACGGTTGGTTTTGGAGCTCGGCAAAGATTAAAAACATAGGAAGACTTGCAAGCAACCTAGAGGGAATAGAGAGGTTGCTGCTAATGTGTTTCTTCCTTGAACGGAGCTCATCACACATTTGGAAATAAAAAGAAAGCGACTGTTCAAAGACAAGGAGAAAAGTGCTATCCGAGACATTTTATCCCAGGATTTTATAGAAGATAAAAAATGGCCCAAAGTAAAATGTGACATCACTGTAGATGATCCCATGAATGCTCTCATTAATGCTGGCTGCCTGACAAAGAGAAGCGAGGGGACGAAATTGTCCCTTGCATGTGAAGCTGGCTCGGGGAAGAAGAAAATTCTCTGGGCAGGAAAATGGAAATGTCTACATTTTATGGACTGAAAACTCCTTGCTATTTACAGACTGTTCAGATACACTGGACCCTCAGAATCCTTCTGGACCCTCAGAATTCTCTCTGCAAAACTGGGCTACAGTGACCCTGGAGCTAGGTAAGGAGGTCACCCTCTGAAGGTAAAATATCCAAAAATTAGCAAAGAATCGATAAACTGAGCCATCTTTAGACACAGTCCAGCCTCTGAGATTGTGAAATTGAGGGAATGTGGGAGTGGACACAGCACAGCTGTAAGTGTGGTGTGTTTAGGATTTCTCTTCAGAACCAGATTCACGGAAATTGAATGGGCTGGCTTAATAGAATTAAAATAATGGCTACTGAGACAATAATTACTCAAGCACTTGTTAAATATTTATATACATTCTTGCTAGGTCTCACGGTGGTCTACGAAGAGGAGATCCCTGTCACCATTTTATAGAATGACTAATGGTTATTCAGAGAAGTGTAGTGATATTCCCAATGTCACACAGCTTGTCAGTGCTAGAGGGGAATCAAATCCATACTTCTTAGACTTTAAAATCCTTACTGCACGGAGGGAACTGTTTTAGGCAGATTTTGGGAAAAGAGGAGCAAGACTTCAGCTCTGCACACTGGAAGAGGACACCATTTAGTAGACATAAATGTCACGTAATTAGATCACTTGTAAAGTGGAGTAGACAGAGACTGAGACTGTGTGGACACTATCCAACTTTGGCTTTGACACATCTGGATAAATACCTTCTGCACCTTCCAAGGCCAATTCCCTGCAATCTCTTGCTCACCAACACCTTCCAAAGAGTAATTTAGTTTCCTGTGCATGTGCTATGCCTCAGTTACTGGAGATGGAAATCTGAATCTATGTAAGTTACCATTTTTGCATTCGGTTTCTGTCTCAGCACTCGTGGGTGAGGAAGTCTGTCCAGCCTGAGGTAGTTCTCTTAAGGACACACTGACTTGCTGTCCACTCACTCAAAACCACATTATAGAACATATGGGGAGACCCTTAATCTGAGGAGCTGACCTGTCTGCTGCTTTCCCTTCACATCAACCTGGCTCTGCCACATGTTCTTCTTGGAATAATCGAAATCAAAACATTAGCAGCACAATAACTATGGTGATGTCATTACTGAGGTGTCCTGTGTGGTGGCTGCTGGGCCAGGCACATCATGACTCTGTCTAGTTAGCCCTTACAAGTCCTCCCTGAGAGGCTTCTGTTCACTGGAAATGGAGGCTTGCAAAAGTTATTACTTCAATTTTTTTTTCCATCTCAAACAGGGGGTTAAACCTAGGGCCTTTATACTGAATTATATTCCCAGCCCCCTTTAAATTTTATTTTTTAATTTTGAGACAGTATCTCTCTCATTGCCCAGACTGGGTGCAAATTTGCAAACCTCCTACCCCAACCTCCCAGAGCGCTGGAATTACCGGTGCACATCACCATGCCTGGGTATGTCATCTCAAATCTAAGCAATGCAGCTGGGCTTCTGGTTCAGATCCATATCCCTTTGCCTGTGATATGGTGCCAGTTTTGTCCTAACTGCCCCTCTCCAGTCTGGGCCGGACTTTTGTCTTTGGGGCTAACACTATGGCTCCCTAAATAGACAGCTGTGCCTCG
The DNA here is from genome assembly GCA_004026905.1 of Hystrix cristata. NCBI lineage: Eukaryota > Metazoa > Chordata > Mammalia > Rodentia > Hystricidae > Hystrix > Hystrix cristata. The sequence goes on from PVJO010029733.1 coordinate 5,186, forward strand.
GGCTCTCATGGGAAACATGCTCTCGGTTGGCCTGTTCTCTGGTTCTCTGAGACCTTCCTCCAGGGAGTATCTTCAAGAGTCTGGTGAGCTCTGGCTGTGAGAATGTGTTGGAGTGTTCAGGAAGCCAGGCTCTGGCGTGAAAGGTAGGGAGGGGAGGGTGGGGGAGCAAGAGGACATGGAAAGAAGAGCCAGATTAAGTGGTCAGCTTACCCTTTCTGACTTCTTTTTGTACTATTACAACCTCCCCTTCATGGTTTCCTGGATTTGGAACCTTGGGCACCAGCCTACGCTATCACTGGAGGAGCCCTTGATAGTCTATTGCTTTGGAGCCATGCTTGATGAGTTATGATTTCTCCATCACCAAATTTATTATGATGGTGATCATTAATAGCAATCCCTTAGATTTACGAAGCGCCTTTCTCTTAACAGTCTCTCTCCTCAAGATTGTCTCATTCATCCTCCTAGGTCCCAAGGAATGAGGAGGAGGCAATATCATCAATTTGCATTATGGATTATCATGATCAAGTTTTTATTGCAGTATCTGTTTCCATGTGGAACTGTGTTAGGTACTATACAAATAGCACTTTGTAGGGTCTTTAATATGCCAACAGAACTTTGTTGTGACATTGGTGTTATTATCCCATTACACAGCTGAAGAATTGGAGTCTCAGAGAAGCAATTTACTTAGCAACTTACATGGATAAGTGAATAAAATGTAGTCCCTCCTTTCACCAACAAAATAGTATTTGTTTGTGAAATACTATTTGTTTGTGAAATACCAACAAAATAGTATGGTTTGTGTCTAGATGTCCCCCCAAATCCCCATGTGGTCATAGGTGGGGTGTTTTCAGTGGTGGCTGGATCTAGAGTGTGTGATTACTAAATTAGTCAGCTGATTGGTTTGGCATAATTCTGCTGGGATCAGTGATGTGACACTAGGATTAAGGGTGGGAGTGCTACCCAGCCTAAGGGCAGATAGCCTGCATAAAATCTAAGGGACAGAAAGAAGCCTGTCTGTTCCCTTGCTTGCACCCCTTGCTTCCCTTGCTGCCTTCTGCCCGTCCGCCAGGCCACCCTGCCTCGGACCCATCCGGCCAACTGTGAACTGAAACCTCTACGAACTGTGAGCTAACTGACCCTTTGCCACTTCACTTTGGGTGTCAGGTATTTTGTTTCAGCAAGAGAAAAGTAACTAAGACAGTATTATAAGTAGGTAACCATCATTGGGCTTACTATGTGCCATGCACTATGCTAAGAATAATATAGGCATTACCATTGTTAGTCATTTTAACAACTCTACAAGTTTGCCGTACTGTAGTAAGCCGTAATTTTCTCCATTAGCAGATGAGACATAGGAAGTTTGATTAATTTGCCCACAGCCACAGAGCTGGTAAGCAGTTGACTTTGAGAGAAAGATGTGAGGGAACCAAGTTGTCTAAATTAGACTCCAGTTCCAAAAGTTTCTATGGGAAAAATGGGAACAATTCTAGCATCTACTTTATGGAGTTGTGGTGAAGATTAAATGCAGCGATATAAGTAAAGGGCTTAGATTGGTACTTTGTGTATGTTGACTACTAGTAGTATTAGAGATTCAAATTCAGGAACTCTTACTGTAGAGCAATTCTGGTTTTTTGCTCCAAAAATAATTCTCCGGGGGCAGAAGTGGTAACGTTTGATTTGAATCTTGGAAGGACACTTGGTGGCTTTGCTTTGGCGGTCTAGTTATAGCTCAGATGATGGACGACCACATCTCAGGACCCAGGTGTCAAGGGATCAAGCGGATGTCTTATCCCTTTGTAATTGACCAAAGAATTGGGACTTTGAGGCCTGAGCTTCTTCGGATTTTTTTTCCATCTAGAGGTCATATAATTTATTCTGTTAGAAGATACATGGAAATTTGGCCAGCCATAAAAGTTATCTACCCTTTAATTACTAAAAGATTTCTTTTCCCTGAGGAGAATCCAAAACTGTTCTTCACCATATGCACAGACTGATTTTTTAAAGATTTTAACAATATGAACATAGGCTCGCCTCTTTATTACAAACAAAAATCCTATAAAAAGCAGCATTCTCTTTAAAGAATTTAGTCAAACTAGTTAAGCATGGAAAGTTAAGCTTTGCCTCCAAATAAAATTTTCAACTGATCCCTGAAGCATTTCTTTTAAAAGACATTTGTCAATTATTTAAAAGACACTTGCCAAATATCTTTTTTCTGAATTCTTGAAACGTATTTCTGTAAACAAAGTCCAGTTGTTTTCCAATACAGTTAAGTAGAAGTTTACTTGTAGCATGTGTATTGAAGCAAAATTATAGTCCATGCTTACCATTTAGGTAGGCAGATTTATAAGCACTTGTTAAATTAGTTCAAATACAAGATAAAAGGAATAAGGGCTGTCCAAATGATATTTTTATTGGATAAAAACCTTTTATGGTAAAGCTGAGCAAGTTAAGTCCCCATGTTTGTTTGTTATTTAGACAATGGATATAAAATTTAGTTCCACTGAAGAACAGGTATTCTTTCTGTAAGAGTCACAGTTGCCCTTTGTTGAGGATGATCCAGCAAGACGGTTACCTCGGGCATGATTATCCCTGCTTTTCAGATGATGGGATTTAAAGTTTTGAGATTCAATATAACTTTTTAAGGCAGTAAGACCAGGATTTGGACCTGGATATATTTGCATCTCAAATCTGTATTTTGGATTACTATGCTACCTGTGTTATACTGTGTACTAAGTAATACATGCTGGATTTGAACCCATTTTCCATGATTTGATAGCTCACATCATTGTGTAGGACTTACTGCTTTTCCAAAAATCTATCTGTTCTCTCTGAGGAGCTTTATTCTTTGGAGATAGTCAGTTGCTACATTTCTTTTATATGGAAGGAGGCAAGCATCCAAGAGATCTAATTTGAAGCCAAGACTTTCATGCTCAATTTAAATCAAGTTTCTCTAATACATACCAGTATAGTACAGATCTCTGTAAACTCAACAAAAATAATTTTAACTTCCTATTCTTGTTACTAGATTAATCTGTACACAATTAATTTTTAATATAACTAAAGAAGAGGGGCAGTTCATTGGATGTTTTTAAATGTTTGGTAATAGATTTTTCACGCTCCAATCCCTGCTTTTATGTAAGAATAAAAATTCTCATTTAAGGTATTTGCATGTGGAAAGGTATAGGAGAGGCAGCACTTCTGCCTCTGCATAGCTCAAGGGGATTTTGCCAGTGGCCTCCGGGGGAGCTGGAGAACCCAGGTTGTATCGGTCCTGTCTGCCAGTCGGACAAGTCTCTCAATTTCTCAGAGACTTGTCCCTTTCCTAGTATAATGTGGTTGATCTCTGCTGCACCTGCCTCCCAGGGAGCTAATGAGGATCAAGTGAGAGAGCATGCACACTTGTTTAGGAAACTACCACAAAGAGCTACATAATCTTAAAATAGAATTATGATAATGCCAGGCGGGGCGCGCCCTTCGTGCAATGTGTCCTTGTCCTGTGCGTGCCCTCTCACCTTCTCCTGCTTGCTTTCTGCTTTTCCTACAGTCGTCTCCCTTTCCTTTCCTCTTTTATCCTCTGCCTCCTGCTGGAGTTTATGACCTTGGCTAATGAGACAAATATGGCTCCTCACATCAAGGGTGGGGAATTAAGGCCTGATTATAGCCCGATTTAATTTTCATGATCTCTTGAACAAGTGAAGGAATGCTTGGGAAGCAGGCTGCTCTTGGCCTGATGCCGGCCCAGCCTGAGCCGGGGCGGCCGTTACCCAGCCTGGCTCATCGCACTCCTGGTAGACATTTCAATTAAAAGTCATTACCCTTCCTTCCATGCCTTCCTCGGCACAGGCAGCCACCAGCCTTGGGTTTTAGCCACTTCTCCCACTTGGCAGGCAACCTTGAATGAGTCCTTTAACTTCTCTTAGCCTTAATTTCCTCACTTATGAAATGGGGATATTGATGATACCTGCCTGCCTTTCACACAGGACTTTTCTAAGGACTGTGTCAAATCGTGGAAGTGAAGGTGATTTTAAACTGGCAAGTTCCACATGATTCTTTAAAAGATTATCTAGCACGCTTGGCTATTCCTGTTTTTTAATGAATTTTCCCAAGTCAGTATTCTCATGGAATATTTTGGGGTAGCATATTTGCTTTTCCTAGCTCTCCTGTAATTATTGGAGATTAAGAGTAAACAATTCGTAAGACTTCTAAGTTAATTAACATGAAATACTATATATCCCATATGTGAGGTGTTAAGTCTAAAAAGTAGGCTTTTACAGAATTTAGAATTCCATGCTAACTTCTATTTTACGTACTTAGTCCCTTTCCCTGATAACCAGGAAAGCTTTGGGAATACTGTTGTTCCTGTCTGTAGTCTCCCGACTTTTCTGGGAATTCCCTGTGTTCACGGAATCTTGCAAATGACTGAATTCTGCTTTGGAATTTGTCTCATCTCTTTTGTGTAGACGTAGGCCCCGTTTCCCCAGGTGCTTGGCCAATGCGCTCTTCACCTTCTAAAATCCTTAATTATTTGCAGCTTGCTCTTGCTTCCCTGAGACGGTGGCTGAGTTAATCTCACCGTGCTGCTCTTTTCTTTCTCTTCTGTCACGTAATGTCTGAGGTTGAAGAGTTACTTCCTGTGTCAGCTATTTCTACAAGGACCTCTCTGCCCACACAATTCTCACTACTACCCTTCGATACTTCTATCAATAGTTTTTTTTAGAAACATTTATTTAAAAATCTATGTTATTGATAAATTCTCTTCTTCTCTTCTTGTTGTCTGATGTTCTCAGCTGCTTTTTTAAAAGTATGTATTCACTTCTTAGATGATCTCTCCAGTCCGAAGATTTACTATCCATAATTAAGAGAGGGAGATTCTGGAAACATGGTAGCCAAAGCATTATTCTCTTTTCTGTACTCTAATTCCAAGCAAATTTATTTTCTCTGATCTGAGTGGGACCCAGAGAGTCCAGTGACCATTATAGATTAGGCCTTAAGTTTGGTTAAATTTTCTGAAAGGGAATGAGATGGGACTTCTTTTCTGTGCTGAGTCGTCACCTGGCAAGCAGGAGCAGAGTTAAAGATGAGGACAGGAGAGTGCTAGGTCTGGAACTGGAGTGCTGAGGCTGGACCTGAGATGAAGCAGAAGGCTAACCTTTAGGAGTACGCTCATTTGCCTAGTTTCAAAAGATCAAAGAGAAGTAGTGGGCAAAGTCTTTCTCCCCTGCTTGGAAGAGTTCAAGAAGAACTGAGAGTAGAGAGGCTTCCTAGCAGCCTCAGGTAGGGGCTGATATCTTGACCTTAAACTGATTCTTATCCTTAAAGTTACCTTAACATTGAGGTTTGAGGAGTCCTAAAAACAGAGGAAAGAATTGGATCAAGTTGAATAATTAGGGCACAAATACGATGAAATAGATTTGCTAGAGGCAAAAGATAACCATGGAATATGGGGGAGGGGAGAGAATGCTCTAAAAATATAATGTCCTTGAATCTTGATAACTTGGTTTTTGTACTAAAAGCTTCACTGTTTAAATTAAAGGAGGTAATAATCAATGTTGAGGTCTAGTGAAGTCCAAATTAGCGGTCTGAGTGGTTTGTAGAAGTAAATATAAGAATCTTATAAACATTTTTTTGGTTTTGCCTCTCCCTGCAAAATCATCCCAAATCAGAAACTGAGACAAAGACTTGAGTTCAGGCCGTGTGTTTGGAGATGATTCTGGGAAGCAAGAGTGAGGGAGTGTGGAGAATGAGACAGGAGCCAGTGAAATCTGATACAAGGACGCGTTCTTGAAATCATCGCTGTGGGTAACAAGACCACTGGGGCCTCCCAAGAGCACGGAGAATACTTCCTGGAATTGAGCTTCTCAAGGCCAGGAAGGTGAAGAATTTATTTACAGTCTTTCATTTCTCATTGATTGGGAGTTGTTCTTGAGAGCCTTAACTACTCTGTATCTCAAAATGTGGGTACTGGTGGAGGGTAAAGCTGTCATCAGATCACAAGGTAAGTCCGAATGCGTATGGAATTGTCACTTGGCAGCTGCAGTTGGCCTCTGAGACTGGTCAAGTGTATGTGAAACAGGACCCCAGCCGGGTCAGCTACAGATACTTTGGGCAGAAAGAAAATAGGGAAATCTTGGAGAAAAAAGTAAGAGACGAAGGAAGAGATTCAAGACATTCAACAAATAAATGATGCTATAGAAGGAAATTAATAGATGGAGACAAAATAAAAAGAAAATGCCATCACCAACAACAACAATGACATGATAAGCAAAATATTCAACAGGAAAATTTCTATGAGGTAAGTGTACATTTATATGCTATTAACTCCCAATTTCATTTCTTTGAGCCCAACCTATATTGTGTAATGCAATTAGTATACTCTGTGGTCACTCAGCATCTTCACTGGGGAGACAAATGAATTTTTCCTGATTAACACAAATAAGTATAGAATTCAAGGTTCCCTCTCACCCATCCCAGCTTGCTCCTTTTTCGATTTTACCTGTCTCAGCAGGTACTGTCACCGATATCATTGACCAGGCACAGAGCCCTGGAGAATCGTCTGATTCCTCTATGTATTGCCCCTAATCTGCTAGTTGGTTTTACCTCTCATTTGTACCTCATATGACTGCATTTCAGACAGACCACCATAGTCCAAATCATTAGCATTTTTTAAAATGCAGATTACTGCAATATCTTCCTGTGATAAAATAAGAAATACATAGCTGCTCTTTGCCCCCAGTTCTAGTAATTGGGTCTTTGTATTATGATTCGAGCATCAAGACCTTTGTGATTTCCTGAGTGATAGGAGTGTGCGGGCCAGAATTCCTAAATCCCTGGGAATTTCCTGGATGATAGGTAGATCTTTTGTTCTAAAGTAACTTTCGGGGGGACCCTGGATGTCTCCAGTGGGTGCTGGTTGCCAGGGAAACTAACCATGTGACTAGAGGGTAGGAAGTTTCAGCCCTATTCCCTGAGCTCTAGGGAAAAGAGAGGGCCAGAAGGTTGAGCACAGTACCAGTGGCTAGTGATTTAATCAATTATGTTTATATAATGAAATCTCCGTGAAAACCCCCCAAAATATAGTGCTGAGGTTATAACTAGTGGTAGAGCTCTTGCCCAGCTTGTGTGAGGCCTGGTTGTGATCCCTGGCACTGTGTGTTAGGTAAACAAAACACCAAAAGGAGCAAATTAAAGAGCTTCCAGATTGCCAGATATTCCAGATTGTAGATGCTCCTAGAAGGTGGCATGTCCAGAAAGGTGATGGGAATCCCACATCCCTTCTCCCACACCTAGCCCTATGCATTTCTTCCATCTGGCTACTCATCTAAATATTTTATAACAAATAGATAAACATAAGTATGTCCCTGAGTTCTTGAGTCCCTCTAGCAAATTAAATGAACCCCAGTAAGGAATTGTGGGAACCCCAATTTCTAGCTGTCCAGTCAGAAATTCAGAAAAACTTGGGGGTTTGCAACTGGCATCAGAAGTAGGGGCGGTCTTGTGGGACTAGGGCTTCAACCTGTGAGATCTAAAACTGTCTTCAGATAGATAGGGCAAGGATCGAATTAAATTATAGGACACTCCATGCCTGATGGAGAACTGATTGTTGCGTGGAAGTGAATCTCCACATGTCGGGTGTCAGAGTATTGTGTTGAGTGACTGAGATTAGAAAGAAATGTAGACCTCCAATCTGAGTTCTTTGTCCCTCTTTTTCCCATATAATCTGTTCTTTACAGAAAACCAGAGTGGATCTTGTAAATATCTCCATTATCTTTTGCTACTCCCTGGCACCAATCCCTCTAATGATTTCTCATGATATTTAATAAAATATATAAATTCCTTGCCATGGCCTGAAAAACCCTATCTAGTGTGATTACCCCTTCTTCGGTTGCCTCTTACTCCATTTCCTTCACTGTTACTTTGTTTTCTCATTGTTTCTAAACACTCCAGCCTGCTGTCACAGCCAGCCATGATGTACATTGTTACCTCTGACTTAAATTCAATTACCAGAGTTTTAGCTTAATCTGCCATGATTTCTACATATTATTTAATTTCTAAACTGGCATAATTTTGAGTATATAATGAGTTGTTATTAACAATTGTGTCAGTAAATGATAGTAAATGGAAACCATCTCAGCCATATATGATTACCCTGAACTATTTTATGGCCTGTTCCATTACTTATTTTAGGTCTCACATCAAGTGCCATCCTCTTAGCAAGGTCCTCATTTGCCACTCTATTTAAAGTAGACCCTCTCCCAAGTCTCTGTCCTTAGACATTCCTGACTATCCTTTCTCTTCATTGCACCCGATATTTTCTGAAATTATATTATGTGATCATTCATTTATTTATTGGACACTTGCCTCTCTTCCTAAAACATAAACCCCACAAAGGCAGGAACTTGTGTATCTTTGCTACCAAGAGCACAGAGTAGAGGTTCAATACATTTTTGTTGTGCATGGTCAGAGTTGTTCCAGAAGACCCTACCCGGTCTTCTTTCCTTGTCTTAGATGAACTCAGCCTGTTGGAACTTGGTGTCAGGCTAATCAGAGAGATAAAGGGCATCTAGCTTAGCTTAGTATCCAGAGAATCTAGTCTGTGATGGCTGTGGTAGCAGGAGTTTTCACACATCATATGGTTAGATTATGCATCATTATTACACTTATGTGTATTCTTTTGAGTCTAGTAGAAGAAATCAGACTAGACTGTTCATGGCCAGAGAGCAGAGATCAGTCATCTGCCTCCAGGGGGGGAGTTTGACCGGTCAGGGTCATGCAGGCTATCAAGTCCCAGCCACGCCAGCTGAGATCAAGGATGGTTTCTGGATCCGGTGTGAGGGACCTGGGTTGCAAGTCAGGATGTGTTTGGAGACGCCAGGTTTGCTGGTTAGTGTGATCCTAGGGATGATTGATTTCCAAGTTAGGACATATTCTTTTTACTTTCTAACATTTCTCTCTTCCTCTTGGTGCTCATACTAGAATTTATGGAAAATTATTTCTATGACTGTTAAAGCTAGAGCTGGGGGAAGGTCATGTCACTAGAGTTGAATAAAGTGGTCAAACTGAAAAATAGCTTTGGCCTAAAAACTAGAAATGGAAAAAAATCTTAGTGGCTCGAAAATCAGAAGGTTTATGTTCTAGGCTAGTTCTGACACTAAATTCTTGGTGATTTCAGGGTATTGTTCTGTGTCATCTATGAACTGAGTGGGGGGGATAGGTTAATCTTAAAGGATTTTGTCAGTTCTGAAAAAAGTCACTAATTCATCATTTGATGATTCTTTGTAATTCAGCAAATATTTGTCAAGACTCTTCCATGAGGTGGGAATTGTACGGGTTCTGGATAAGTAGAAGAGTTAGTCTCTGCTCATAGAGGCTTTCGGTCTAGTTGAAGAGGCAGCAAGTGGCATGGTTGGTAACCGAGCCCCTGAGCACCATGCTGGAGGCTCTAACACGGCTCTGTGGAAGACAGTAGAGGAGCATGTTAATTCTATTTTTTGGAGTCAGAAAAATATAGGAAGTGCTATTTAAGTTAATATCTTTAAGGAAGACTTTAATGGAGAGAGGAGGAAGAGGGAGGAATATTTGTGATATCTAAGAAGCATGATGGTCCATGATTAATTGGAGAACAGATTTCTTAACCCTGCTAAGGACTCACAAAATGTAGTGCGCTGATGTGAGGAAACAATTGCCTGGGATCATATTAATAAAGACCTTGACCTATGATTCTCCTTAAAGCACTTGTAGCTAGTGAATAGGAACCTTTTAGGCAGCAAGTAACAGACTTTCCAGTGGATAGTGGTTTAAAAAATAAAAGCATTACAATTTCTCCTGAATAAGAAGTCTGGTAGACATAGTTCAATCCAGTTTGGTATAGCGTCTCAATATCTTCAGTGACTCAAGATCTTCCAATGCTTGCATTCTTATTATGCTGAATTTTCTTAGGCTTTTTTCCTCATAGTCATGTATAGTCAAAGTAATGTTAGGTGCTGTTAAAAGATAACTCCTTCAATTTTAAGTGGCATAATATAACTGCAGTTTTCTTTCTTTCTTTCTTTCTATTCTTTTTCTCTTTCTTGTTTTTTCAGACAGGTCTCTCTGTGTAGTTCAGACTGGCCTTGAACTCACTATGTAGCCCAGGCTGGCCTCCAACTCCCTTCGATCCCCTTCCCTCAGCCTCCTGAGTGCTGGGATTGCAGGTGTGTGCCACCACACACCAAGCTATGTAATCACCTGTTGTGTTTTATATCTAGATGCCCTCCGAAAGCCTCATGTGAACAAAGGTGGAGCTTTGGCTGGTGATTAGATTATGGGAGCTTATAGCTGATTTCTTGGTAAGAAGTGGGTTCTGATCCAAAGAGGTAGGTTAGTGGGGGCATGACACAGAAGGGTATAGCTCCCATCTTGGCTCCTCCTTTGACTCTGTTCCCCCACCACCATGCTTTGAGCAGCTGTCATCTGCCATGCCTTTCTGCCATGCTGACCTGCCTTGGAGCCAGCTGATGGTGGACCAATATGTGAGCCGAAATAAATCTCTCCTGCCTAAGATCGTGGGTGTCATGTATTGTCTCAGAGATGAGCAAAGTGACTAAAACATCACCTTCTGTTAAATTCACCCAGCTTGCCTGATAAGCAATTAATTTTTCTTCAGGTGGTTTGCATCTTCTCCCTCAACTTCAATACATCTTTCAAAACTAATATACTGATTTTTATTAAGCTGAGAGGGGAAAGAGTATAGAGGACCATGCACGAGAGATTTTTCCATGATAGTTTTAAAAACATTGTACAGTACTTTCCTCCACATTCTGTGGACTAGAATTGAGTCATACCTCATTGCAAGGAAAAATGGGAAATGAAGTGTATCATGGCTTTGGAAGAAGAAGAAATTGGTTTGCTGGTCAGCTAGCGGTCTGTGCCATTGGTTACAATAAGGATACTGGAGCTTTAAACATCATCTCCTACAAAACTACTTTCAAAGGCAGAAACAGAGGGGAGAAACGGTGCCAGAAAATTTTTCTCTTGAATGTGAGCCAATTTTTCTGGATATTTTCTGGAGGACTTTCCTTACATAGTATTGATCAAAGCTATGTCTTATGCACAAACTTTGCTGGAGATGGTGAGGCTGGAAAAGTAACCAGCTAAATGGGGAAAAATTGACAAATGATATCTTGAATTATATCATGGAATTTGGAAGAGATGTACTTTTCCTGAATGCATCAGATCTGTCCAATACGTGAATAAAACTGAAGTGGTTA
>PVJO010029734.1:0-16427 GCA_004026905.1 Hystrix cristata
AAATTTTCTCCCAGTCTGTGATTTTTCGCCCTACTCTATTAGTAATTTCTTTTGCCGTGCAAAAGCCTCTTAATAGGATGTGGTCCCAAGCATCAATTCTTTGAATTGTTTCCCATAAGGTCAATGTTGAATTTCATTTATTTCTATTTTAAGGAACTATTCACAAATTTTGGTACTTTGGCTCTTAGTAACATCAAATTACTTGCTACAGAGTGTTCAACCATTCTGAACACATTAAGGTATCATGACCTGGCTGCGAACCACTGACCCTGGATCAGAGTTTCCGACTCTTGGGCCCTGGGGTGGGGGAAGAGCAGCTTGGAATTATAAAAAGTGATACATAAATCCACATGTATGCCAAGCATTATAGCAGGCTAAATAAACAGACTGTCTCACAATTACCACTTTTCAAATACATACAGACTCATTCATAAAATTTGTATTGATTTTAAAGTTTTGCTGAATTCATAGTAGTTCTTAAGTATTTTCTCAGTCAAGAACTACCAGAAGTATAACTGTTAGCTGCTAGGCAGGAACTCCTAGGGTTAAGCACCTGTTGGGTGGGAGGAGAGAAGTTGCTAAATCCCTTCAAGTTGTTTTTCAGTTTCAGACAAAGCCCTCCAGACAAGACCGACAAACAACTGGTATAAACCAGACCAAATCACCCACTCTTCTGGGTGACCTAGCATGAATTTTGCTCATTATACTCTTATTATAATGCTAAATTCTCCCTACACCCAGCTGCTCACATCACCATATTCAAAATACAAGTATGAAGACGCATGATTTTGAACTGTGCATGTACAAGGATGTGTCTACCTCTACATTGATGACAAGTCTCTCCAGTACAAATATGCATGAATCTCAGCAATAAAAGCCCTCTTCTTCCTTTGTTCAGGAAGGGATACTGCTTTGGGAGTTATCCCCAGCGCTCTCCTTAGTTGCTGCAAGCAAAAACCTTCCCTCATTCTTTCATCTCCTGGCTCTGCTTATTAGCTTTGCACTCACCAAAGGGCAAATCCACTGTGTTCGGTTACATAATTTTCACTGTTTAGGGACTAGGTACAGTATAGAGAAGACAGTGGAGAGGTAAGCATCAAGCGTTTAGATTCATATAAGGGTCATCTATTAAGACAAAAATTGGACAAAAGCTAGCAGCAGCAAACCAGGCCAGTGGCTCTCAAAGTGAGGTCATGGACCAGCAGCAGGACCCTTCCTGGAGCTGCTGGTCAGGCTCTAGAGGTCCTTCATGAGCACTCTGTGGAGCTCCACCAAGTTCAAGAGCCACAAGCACCGGTTCAGACCACCCTAGAGAAAATGCTCCTTCATCATACGAGCGAGTAGTGGTAAGACGGCGCAAAGTGGTTGCCAAGAGATTTCAAAAGACGGAGAAGCACACTCGTTCAATGGCAGGTGCCCCATCTCAAGGCTCAGCTTAAAGGATCACAAAGTCAACTGCCATCCCACATTTGGGGCACTTCCCTGAATCACTGAGTGTTTGTGCTTACAAGTCTGGGGTTGGAGGTGAGGCTTGGAGAAAACAGGGAACTCTCACCACAGTTAGTCTCGTCAGTGTTTCCCAAGAGGCTACAGAGGACTTGGAGACTTGAAAAGAGGAAGATGGTGGCCTTTGCCCAAGCAACTTCCAGTTGGACAATGAACTGGTCCTGTTCACAGATGTTCCTACAAGTCTGAAAAGTTCTACAAATCCTCCTTGGGGAAAGGCGGTGGAAAGTTCTCTGATCAAGCCAGATTTGGAAAATTGATTCCTTGGCAATATTTTCACATTAGGGATAGAGAAAGTGATGATTGAAAAGAGAATTACTGTTCAGTCTCTTCAAAACGCTATAATAATATTTAGTAACAAGATTTCTTTTCTATAGGAATCTAAAAATCAAAACTCCAAACACACGGATTTCTGAGAATTATTTAAGAGGTACTAAAAACTCCAAATTAAAAATAGCTTTCACCAGACAAATGAGGAGCAAGTAGATATGGAAATTATTATAAACAAGAACCAGCATGCAAAAATAATTTAGGCCCTGACTTGGAAGACAAGCAAGGAGATGGGTTAGCTGGTCATCTCTGCAGTTCAAGTGTGATCAGGAGCAGATAGTCTGAGTCAGAGAACTGCCTTTTGTTCCCAGTGTCTCCTCTGAGCAGTTTGTGTGACCTCAGGCAAGTGACTTAACTCTCTAAGCCTCAGTTTTCTCATCTGCAAAATGGAAGTAATAATAATAATAATAGTAATAGTACCCTACCCTCATCTTCTTATTTGAAGATTACTAGAGTTGGGTGTTAGCTTTTGGGTCACCTATGTGGCATACATTCATGCTAATGCTTATTTTTATTAGTATTTCTACTACTTTTGTTATAAAACAAAGATTTTTTATAATGATGCCAACACGTACAGGATAGTCAGGAAGAGCACTTTTTTGGAGAGAAGGTGTTAAATGTGTGGGTTTAAATTCTGCACGTCCCTCAAGTCTCTCACTTGACATTAAGCTTTCCTCAGGGAGGATGTCCTGTTCCTAAATTCCCATAGCAGCTACTCTCCTCTCATCTTGTTACTTCATTATATTCTCTCTGAGATTTTCCTTTAATTTTTTTGTATGCACAATATCTACCTGCTCAGCCAGACTGTGAGTTCCTCCAGATTTTACTTCACACCATCTTGCATTTTTTTTTTTTTTTTTTTGGCAAAGAAAAACTCTCAGAGTTCAACACCCAGTACAGCCACGAGCTGCACAGTGATGTTTTGGTCAACAGACTGCATCTAAGACAGTGGTCACATAAGAGTCTATCTTCTAGTGATGTCAGTACTGTCCTAGTTGTGTGCATACACTCAATGATGGTCACACAACAATGAAATCACTTTATGACAGTTCTCAGAACTAACTCCCATCATTCAGCAACATATGGCTGTATATACGGTATCTAAATAAATGACAGGATGAGTGTGCACATGTGTGGATTACTGCTAGCTCTGTTTTCCTTCTTTCTCCTAATAATAGCAATGGTACTAACTGGACCAAAGCTTCTGGTTATTGATGCTCCCTGTGCCCAGCATGGAACTGAATGTTTAAATGGCCCATCGGACCAGAAACTCAACAGTGCAGGAATCTGTGCATGTGAATGGGCCCGAGGGAGTTGTGAAGAGAACAGCGATGCCTGGGGATGCTTTGCAAGGGCCTAAGGACTCAGTCAAGTTCAAGGGTCATCCTGAGCCAGGTGTGACAGGTTCATCTTGCAACCAGAGACACCAACCTTTATCCCTTTTTCCCAACACAATTCAACTGAGGGCTTTAAGCTCCCCAGGGCAGGGCTTATTTAGGGTCTCAAAAGAGAGATTCTCAAGAAGAGGGGCTTCTACTTTGGGGGGTATGGTTTGAATAGGTGTTTCCGACATGACTCCAGGTGTTTCGGATGCGACTTTCTAGTTGACTATAACTCACACTAAGAAATGCATACTACAATGCCAATCAGATAGTATTGCAAAGATTTTTATGAACTATCCTTGTATTCTGAGGAGGCCCTCTGATATTTTTCAATTTTATTTCATTTTTTCATTACAGTATGATGGTTGTGACAAGAAAGAGTGGAATTCTGTCATTTGCAGCAATATGAATGGAACTGGAGGACATTATCTTAAGGGAAATAAACCAGGCACAGAAAGGCAAGTACTACATGTTCTCATTTACATGTGGAAGCTAAAAAATTGATCTCAAAGAAGTAGAGAATAGAATAGGGATTACTGAAGCCCATGAAAGGGGTGGGGTGGGGGAGGGACGGAGAAAGGATGGTTAGTGGGTACAGGGTACAGTTAGATGGGAAGAATGACTCCTAATATTATGTAGCCCAGTAGGATAGCTACAGTTTACAACAAATAATTGACTATTTCAAAATAGCTAGTACAGAGGATTTCCAATGCTCCCACCCAACTCAAAGAAATGATAAATGTCTAGGGTGCCAATATCTGATAAGGGCCAATTACTCTAACCTGATCATTACCTACTGTATACATGTACTGAAATGTCGCACTGTGCCCCATAAATATGTAAAATCACGATGTGTCAGTTAAAAATAAAAACATAAAAAACTAAAAACAAAACAAACAAATAAGTATAAATGACAGTTGTGAGAATGTGATGAAGTTGGAATCTTTATACTGCACATCATTGGTGGAAATGTAAAATGATTCTTTGAAAAACGGTTTGACAGTTCCTCAAAATCTTAAGCACAGAGCTAACAAGTGACCCAGAAATTCCGTAAGAGAAAAGAAAATATACTTCTATACTGAGTCTTGAACATTAGTTTCATAGCAGCATTATCCATAATAGCCAAAAAGTGGCAACAAACATAATGTCTATCGCTGATGAATGAAGAAAATGTGACAGATTCATACAATGGGATACATTCAGCAATAAAAAAGTATAAAATACTAGCACAAACTACAACTTAGGTGAACCTTGAAAACATGCTAAGTGAAAGAAACCAGTTGCAAAAGACATCAGATTGTACGATTCCACTTATCTGATGTGTCCACGATAGACAAATCTGTCCTGACATAGAGTTGTTGCCTATGGCTGGGAGGGAAGGCGGTAGGAATGGGGAGTGTGGGTTTTCTTTCTGGAGTGATGAAAATGCTCCCAAACCAGAATGCGGAGATGGAGAATGTGCAAGACTCTGAATATACAAAAAAACTCAGTTGAATACTTTAAAGAGATGAATGTGTGGTATATGAATTATATCTTGGTAAAGCTGTTTAAAATGATGTTTGCAGTCCAATAAATTGTTTTCATCACCCTATTTGGGTCACAACACAGTTGAGAACTGTCCTGGAGCAGGCTGCCCGCTCCTCTGTCCCTGCCCCATCCTCTCCACAAGAACCACTGCCTGCCCCGGATTGTGAGGGACACAGTAGCTGATGACAGGGGGAGTGTGGTGAGTGTGTGCAAGGCAGGTCAGAAGGCACCTGTGGCACAATACCCACACGAACTACACTTAGTGGATTTTTGTTACGCTTACAGAAGCTCATCCCTGAATAAAAGACTCCATTCCTCAGTCTTTCTATCAGCTGTGGTGGCCAATGAGAACAGAAAGCCCTGGCAAGATTTCTGGGGAAGATTTTCCCCCCAATTTTAAAAAATTGTGTTAAAATGCATATAACATAAAAATCATCATCTTAACAATTTTAGGTGTGCAGATCAGTGGTATTAAATAACTTGTAATGTTGTATAACCACCACTACCACCCGTCTCCAGAATTCTTTCATCTTACACAACTGAAACTCCAGCTATGAAATAACTCCTCTTTCTCCTGCCCTCAGCCCCTGCAACCACCATTCTGTTCTAGGATTTTGACTACTCTAAGTACCTTAACTACGGGGAATCATATGGATTTGTCTTTTTGTGACTGGATTATTTCACTTAACATAATATTCTTGAGGTTCATCATTTTTCAGTGTGTGGGAAAATTCTTTTCCTTTTTAAGGCTGAGTAATATACCATTACATGTATGTACCATCCTTAGTTAACCCACCTTCTGTCAGTAGACACTTGGATGACTTCTACCTTCTGACTAGTGTGAATAATGCTGCTATGGTATGGTACTGGTGCACAACTATCTCTTCAAGACCCTGCTTTCAATACTTTTGGATATACATCAAGAAGTGGACTTGCTGAATCATACAGTAATTCTATTTTTAATATTTTGGGGAGCCACCACACTGTTTCATACAGTAGCTACTCCAGTTTATATTCCCACCAAGAGCAAACAAAGGTTACAATTTCTCCGTATCATACTCAACATTTAGTATCTTCTGTTTTTTAAAAAATAGTATCCAGGGGCTGGGGATTTAGATTAGTGGTTAGTGTTTGCCTTGCAAGCACAAGGCCTTGAGTTCGGTCCCCAGCACCAAAAAACAAAACAAAACAAAACAAAACAACAACAAAATAAATAGTATCCATCCTAATGGTATGTCTAAGAGAGACTCCTGGGTATAAAGAGGTTGATTCAGTGGTTGGGTGCTTTCTTTTGCCCTCTTTTTTCTTCTTTTTCTCCTTCTAATTTGACCTTGATGGCTTCCTCTCTAGAAGCCGTCTGTGACCTTGGGCGGGATCAGCGCCAAGGCTGGGGAAGCAAGGAACAGAAGGAGACTGAGTCTCTGATACTTTCTTGAAGGCAATTTGCTGCCTGCTTCTGGACCTCTCATGTGACTGAATAAATCCCTGACTTGCTGAAGCCACTGAGCTGTCTCTGGTGTTAGAAGCCAAAGAAATTTCTAAACAACACACCACCTAAATGAACTGATGCTCCCCTCTGTTGCATATGAGCCAAGGTTAGATTTTCTGCAAACACTAGCTACTCTTTCCCCACAAACCGTCCACCTCTCTGCTTTCCTGAAGGACTTTTCCTGAGTCCCACCTCCAAAAGGAAAGGAGAAGCCACATACCTCGTGATTTTAAATATCCTCAGTAGCCGGACACATCTCAGCACAGAGATGCCCAAGGGAGACATGATCTTGGTCTCTACCAGAATGGTCTCCAGGATGCCCCCACACACGATGAAGCAGTCGAAGCGGTTGAAGAGGGACACGAAGTAGGCCTGCAGGCCCAGGCTGTACATCTTCAGGAGCATCTCCGCAGTGAAAAGGGCCAGGAGGGCCTTATTGGCTGTGTCTGGCAGGTGCCGGGGAGGGGTGGGATCCAACGTGGTGGGGGGGGTGAGGAGGGGGACAGACAGGGAGGAGACAAAAACAGCAATTATCACGTCTGGAGACCCAACAGTCCTCCCTCCTGTGACACCTTTCCCTCCACTCCTTTCAGAAGGAACAACTCAGGCCAAACCAATGGGAAAGGGATGGCTAATGACAGGCCTAATAAACGTTTACTGAGCACCTGCCACGCATCAGAGGTTTGCATGCATTATCTTCTCTATGCCTCACAGCAGTTGTGTGATTACTGGTACTCTTATTGTTGAGCCCAGTTTTCAGAGACTACAGTGGAGGCTCAAGAGGTCAGGAATCTGCTGAAGCCAACAAGCTAAAAGCTGACCAGGCTGTCCAAGTCTGATCTTTTAAGCGCTGGACTGCCTGCCTCCCAGGTGGAATGCCTGAGTGCGGGGCTGTGTCTGCCTGGCCCCTGGGAAGGTTGTGAGGTCTGCAGTGGATCCCCTATGAATGGCCCCAGATAGGGAGCTGAGTCCGAACCAGCTCTCAAGGAAAGCTCCTTGCACTTGCACTTTTCCCTCTTTCCTGCCTTTTTGCTCATCTCATCCTCACATGTCTTGAGTGAGGCCAGCTGGAGGCTGAGGAATTGAAGCTCCTTTCTGGGAAGTTGGCAGCCAAGGTCTGAGGTAGCCAAACAAGCTTCAGCTTGCACCTTTGAAACCGAGACCCAACCGTGACTGTGGGGATGGGCAGAGAGCGTGGGGCTTGTCCTGTCTGCTTGTAACAAGGCCGTGTGGGGGCTCTAAGCTGCCAGCGCCTTGAAGTCTCCAGCATGGCACCTGCCAAGAGCCACGACCGCTGGCTGTCTTCCCATCAACCTTCTGGTCAGTGGCAAGTCCCTCCAGGAGACCCGTGGAGGAGCAAGCAAGAGTAGACAGGCCAGAGCCGGGGCTGCCACTCACCTTGTACTTCCGTGAGCCAGTGAGGCTGGTTGTAATGTTCTGAGGCAATAGTAAGTGTATTGAGAAACACCAGGAAGATCACAAGCCAGTAGAAGACATTAGACTTGACTGCAGCGCGGCACTTTCTTCTGCAGAACCGATTCCACCTGCGCCAGTAGCGGCTGGGAAGGGGCCAGGAGAGAAGGGTGGGGTTGGCTGTGAAATGCGAGTTTCTGCCAGTGCGGAACACACCCCACAACTTCTTTTCACCCTGAAATGACCTGGTCTTACTAGAGCTGCTCAACCGGGAGGTGAGGTGACAAGATTTCCATTAAGCTGACTGGGATCTCTCACACTTACTTGTGCGGCCTTGTGTATGTTCCTGGCTTCTCAAAGTTTTGTTTTCTCATCTGTGAAATGGGAATGAGTCAACTTCATGGGGCTATTGTGGGCACTGAAAAGATGCTACATAATGCATCTGGTATAAAGTGGAAGATGCCTGATAAATGGAATCATTTTTAATTTTTAAAAATGGCCTTATTAGGAATAATACCATTTCGGAAGTAATTAGAAACAGTAGTGGTGGTAGCAATTGGACCCACAATGATCATCATTAATGAAACTGATATGTTCAGTGCTGTCTTAGTCCTACAGGCGTCTCATGACCTGCCCCAAGTTCCTGAAATCACTTTGCACACAGGTGTGATTCTGACTTTGTAAAGGAGGAAACGAAGGGCTCTGGGATGAGTGGCCTGGCCAGCATCACAGAGTGGCAGGTCCACTGTGTGTCTCCTCAGCCCTTCTCCACCTCTTCATCTCATCACACAGTGTAAGAAGTTAACGAGGAGCAGAGGCTCTTTGCTTCCATCGGGTCATAGAATCCGATGAATGTTTAGATCCTTTTTTTAGAAGAATGGGTACATTTGCACATGCTCACACTTGGCTTAGAAGTTCATGCACTATGCAGCCCTCTGAAGCCCATTCAGGGTCCACGTCTTGCTTCCATGGTTTCTTGGTTAGGGATCTTTGTCAGTGATTCATAAACATAGCTATATACAGAATTACCTGGGGAAGATTTAAAAACCATCAACAATACCCCCTCCCTTCCCAAGACCCACACCAAAGCAATTAGATCTGATTCTCCGGGAGCTTTTTAAATACTCTAAAGAAACCACTGACACCTTTAGAAGTTCCCCGGCTGATTCTAATATGTAACTATCGTTGAGAACCATAAAGATGGATGATCTCAAAGAAATGTTCACATTTTATGATTCTACAGTAGAGGGGTTCACACACAGCCAGTCCCTAATTTCACCCTATTAGAGAAAACATGTAACTATACTGCTAACTGCCTACACTGCATGAAGGAGAGAAAGAAGGGGATGAGGAGGTGGGAGACTGCAGAGATTTAGAAGGGGGACTGACAGGATCAGATTTGATTTCAAGAAACCAAATATCCAACAGACGCAACACACTGCCAAGTTCTAGATCACAGATGGCACAAGGAAGCCTCTTCCAGTTGTCTGGGTTGGAGGCGATGAAGGCAGGAGCTTTATTAGTAGAAAAGAAAACTCTGAGTTGACAGCAGTTTTGGAGGCAGAATTAATAGGACTTTGAGGTGACTGGCATGCAAGGTGGGAGAGGAAGGTACGGAAATGGTGCCAACATGTCTGCTGGGGTATCTGGAAGAGGGGTGGCCTTCACCAGGAGAGCACTGGAAGGATGGTGCTCTCGGCAGGGAGTCTGGGAAGGGTAGGGCACTCAGCTGGGGAAACGGGTTTGAGGTGTGTCCCGGGCACACGTGCAGACAGACCCTCATGCAGGCGAAGACTGCAACCTGCCTGAGCAGTAACTAAGGCAGGAGTACTGAGGAACTATCTTGGAGCAACAGTGCATTTTCTGAGATGACCTCCATTTGTCCTGGTCTGGGCAGACAGCCCTCTAAATGATCTGCCTACTGGTGAGATTTTCAAACTTTACACTGCAGCCCATCAGGGGGCATAAAAGCTGTGGAGTAGGTCGTGACTGGCACTGAAAAGCGAAAGAGGATGTATATCATATTTTAGAAAAACATTTTTTTTTGGTACTGGGGATTGAAGTGAGGGCCTTTGAATTGAGCTACATCCTGCTCTTTTTACTTTTAGGGTCTTACTAAATTGCTGGGTTGCCCAGGCTGGGCCCAAACATGTGATCGTTTTGCCTCAGCCTGGCAGAAGGCTGGAATTACAGGTGCGGTGTCACCATGCCCAGCTTCACAAGGAAATTTTTAAAAAGAAATTTTTAAGAAATTTTAAAGAAATTCAAATAAAACTTTCAAGGTTGAGTGTGCGTGTGTGTTGCACTGACTCAGGATGTGAACACTGGCTTTCCACTTTAGGGCAATGTAACTCAATTGGGGCCTTAGATTCTGCGTCCACAGCATACATCTGCATCTCTAGTCTCCCGGAGTCATTTCCTCCCTGGGCTCGTTCTGGTGGAGTGTCACGCCTCACTCACATGAAAAGCTGTTCTGTGGGTGGCATGTTGATCAGCAGTGTCCTGGGTCACACAGCATCATCTGCAAGAAGGCTCAGGGCCAGCTGTGTGTCACATGCTCTGCCCTCTGGCCTTGGCCCTCTGCTTCCAGAAGGAAAGTGCCTCTAAATGTCACAAGCTCTGGGATAACTCACATCCGGAGGTTCCAGGGATGCAGACCTCTGCTTTAATGGATCCCTTCACTCATACTCAAATGGCAAAGCTTGGCATCACCCACACTTTTAACTGGGTCATTTTTCTACCGACTGTCTGTAGAAACTTCTGTCACCAAGCTTTTGACAAAATTGATTATGAGATCAGAAGAGTGAGGAGCACCCTGAGGAGGGTATTCTTTCCTCAGAACTGCAGGGAAAATGTAGGGCCTTAGAGCAGGTAGGGGACAATCTAGGTCGTGCTCTGGTCTGACCTGTACATCACTAGGTGCTTAGATGTCACCTCCACTAAGCACCTAGTCCCTGCTGGGGAGTCTTGCCTGCTGCTTGAGTAAATTTGCTACACAGAGAAGAAACAACTATGGGGTTAGAAAATTAGTCTCCAAATGCACCTTGGACACTTGTGACCTGCCACCTACACCCCTGGATATGAGCGGGGATGGAGGAGAGCACCGAGAGGGACCAAGGAATGTGACAATGAGTCCCGGGGGCCTTAGTGGAGTGTGACATCTGGAGTTTGCTAGATCTTGATATTGAGCAGTTCTATCTTGCTAGGGCATGACTCTGCTATTTCCTGTGATTGCAATTATTAATACTGTAGAGAAATTTGGTAAGATAATTTTTTTCCTGAAAAGTGAGTTTTCAGGACAAATTCGTATCAGAGCTTAAATAGCTTACATTGTAGTTGCGGAGTATATTTTAAGTAGATATAACCCCGTGTTACAGAAATCACTGACAATTGTTATTCAGAGCCTAAAGCAATCAAATAAGCAAGAACTGACTTTGAGTCAGTTTAATAATGAGAACTCAACCAAGTCCCACCTTCCCCAAGTTTGGGGTAGCGGGTGAGGGTGCTCTGAGGTCAGGCCTGTCACGTGGGTCTGGCACTGCTCTGCTCCAGCCTCCAGCCTGGTTCAATCACGCTGCTCTTGCATGGAGCCATGGGAGAGTCACGTGGGTCTGGGCTGGGGTAGGGGTGGGGTAATTACTATTCAGAGAAAGTATTTAAAGATAATTATACACCTCCTACTCTTCAAAATATAGCTTTGCTTGACAACTGGTTTCCTGGCAACACTTCCCACTATATAATAAATGTAATGGTTTATTAGAATGTGTAAATTTATTTGTGTGTTTACATATGCATGACGGATATAGAAATTAAATGATAAAAGAGGGAGGAGAAATTTGCCTGCTATTCACGTTCCCTTCGCATTAACGGGAAGTCATTTACTCTAGAAATGGAACCTTCCATACGTAGACCCAGGAGCAAGGATGGACGCAGGTGCATCCACTCTCCTTCTCTAGGCATCTGCTGCAGCTCGCTTCCTTGCCCTGGCTTGCCTTGCCTTCTCCCAGTGTGGGCCTTGCTCTTGCCTTTCCAGCTACATGGAGAGCCTTCCCAGCACCCAGGGCCTCCAACCTTCTGTCTGGTCGTCTAGGTCTCACCCGCCCCTGAAGGCTTGGCTTGAGTGCCAGCTTCTGTACGATGGTTTTCCCAGCCTGGACACCTCTTTAGCACTTGTCTGCATCACTTATTTTTGTTGTACAGTCAAGGAATGTTTATTAAGTACCGACCATGGGCCAGGTACTAGATATTCAGTAGGTGATGCAATAGATGCAGTCCTTGTTTGCACGAAACTCATACAAGGTACAGAGCAGAAAGCGAGAAGTCACAACAGCATGTGCTACTCGTGCGCATACTTGGCAAATGTGTGGCTGGGGCACAGCAATCACATTTCAGCCAGTCATGGGGGAGTCAGGGGAGTTCTCCCAGAGAAGCTGGCTTGCCATTTCCTGCTACTTTATTTTTATGGTTCCTGCCTGTCCAGTGAGATCAGATCCATGAGGAGAAGAGAATGTGTCTTTCACTTTGTCACATATCTATACTACTTAATACAGCCCATCTTACCCAACACGACACTTGCTGGACAGCTATGTGAGCTGCAGATAAACTACACAGATCTACCAACTTCCTGTAGAGACAAGGCTTAAAATCCTCGGGCCTCCTGTGATCTCCAGCAGGGTGGAGTGGGGGTGGGGGTGAGGAGAGGACAGCACTCCTAAAGTGGTTTACTTGACAGGGTATTGCCCACTGGTGTCTGCTGTGGAAATAATGGACACGCCAGGCGCCCTAGTGGCTGGAGTAGCTTTCTATCTTTAACAGAATGCAGAACAAATAGCAGAGGAAATCACTCAATTTAATTCTTTTGTGAGTAAGTACCTGGAAATGGACTAGTAGAGACAGGGGCAAATTTGGGTTTGTGCCTTGTTGCTTATGGCGTGGCAGAACTACAAGGAACGTCAGAGACACATTTTGCTGAGACCGGGCTGTATAGTTCTCCAATTTGAGTACGTCACGGGTTTCACTTCAGGACTCTGCACACAGCTGAAGTCCAGAAACTCCAACTGTCATCCAATTAGTCTCACCAGCTGGCAAAAGACTGAGCGATCTGTTCCATGTTTGCGTCCTGTTCTGAATAGTGAACCCCAAATAGTGTGAGTTTCTTATTTTACCTCATTGCTTTAAGTGGAGACCTGGATTACTAAGGAAATGTCCTACTATGTCCTATTATTACAAGTCTAGTAATTTGGCAAAATCTCCCTAAAAGCACTGTTCTAATAAACCTTTTAAGTATGCTGTGACTTGTATCACTTGTATCAGTCTTGCACATAAGATAGGGCAGTTTGAAGCTTAAATTTTAGTATTTGTCATAGTTAAATTGTTTCAACCAAGAAAACTATTTGGTATACTTAGATAATTTTTGCTGACACTGTCAACCAATTGCTAGCCTTTGATATCCCATATCCAGACACTATCAGTGGGGCGGGGAATCCAGGGTAGGTGGCTGCTATTTGACACCAGCTCAGAACTTCTGGGGTCACACTGTCTGGGCCAGCAGCCGGTAGCAACACGTGGTTGTTGTGTATTTGAAATGTGGTCAATCTACACTGGGAAATGTGATGAGTATAATGTGTACCCTGGATTTCAAAGACTTAGTGAGGGAGGGAGATGTAACCTTATGTACTAAAAATTGTATCAATTACATGTTGAAATAATAATGCTTTAGATATACTGGTGTGAATAAAAAGTATTAAGATGAAGTTCTGGCATTTCTTTGTACTTTTTTGGGGAGCTGCTGAGGATTGAACTCAGGGCCTTGAGCACGCTAGGTAAGCGCTCTACCACTGAGCTAAATCTCCAAGCCTTCTTTGTACTTTTTGACATGAGTACTACAAAAATTTTAAAGACACATGTATAGCGGGCCTTGTACTTCTATTCAACATCATTTTTCCAATGCAACCCACTCTGTGGCTACGATATGGTGAGTGATACAGGCACAGGGTTTAAGATCAGGCCAGGGCAGAACCTGATGGTACAATGGCACAGTGATCAGCAGCACACACCTGCCTGTGAGTTCTGATGTGGTCCTACGAGAGCCCCACGCTCCTCATGCGAGGATGGGCTTACTGACTATGCCAACCTCAGTGGCAAGCCTTTGAGAACACAAAGTCTGATCTCTGCCTCTCTCACATTGTGAGTGTTGGCTTCAGAGTAAGAAAACCTTCCCAGAAAAAAGGGCCAGTGGCTAGTTCATGACTCTTTTTCAAAATCACAAGTTACTCTGCTGGATTAAAAACAAAGGTGTTCCCAGAGTGTCTTGGGTACTCTCTAACTAAAGAGAGTGCGCCCAAGTATACACCTTTTGCTTCCCTTCTCCAAGTCACATTCATTCATTCATTCATGAGTCTCTCGCTTGCATATAATGAGAATGAAATTTTGGAAATATTTTCAACTGTATTTTGATATCCTCTTATGATGTGGAAGCTTTTGAATTGTTGAAAGCATAATATGCTTTCCCAGGTTTGGCTGTCAAGTCAGATATTTTGTCTGCATATGTGCCAAGTTTATGGTCTTACTGAGGCAAGGTGATTTGTTCATTCATTTGCTTAGCAAATAAATATTAGGTCCTTATTATATACTAGCCACTTCTCCACATAATGAAAATTAAACAGGAAAATGCATGAAATATTGAAAAAGGGAGGGGGGAGAGAGAGAGAGAGATGCTCCATGCATTATTTTTTATGCTTCTAGAGTTATCTGTCATGTATAAGAGCCAAGTCTGGGAGGTCTGACCCTAGATTTTTATATAAAGGAGGTCCTGGTTTGAGTGAAAGAGAAAAGGGAGGAAGTCTGAATTTTTCAGTCCAAGTGGAAGATGGGAGAAAGAAGGTGTCACAATTGGAGCACAGTCAGACACCAGTGTTCTCATTTAATTCTTAGCCCCAGAGCACCAAGCTCCAGGAGGTAAAAGAAGCATATTTTAGGAACATCTGAAAGCCATGGGGAGGCTCAAGGACACTGGGGCAAGTGGGTGGGCTCTGTGGACCCTGAGAAGATGTCAACCTTTGGTTGAGAGCTCTGTTTGGCTGGTGCTGGGATACAGGGAGGTGGAGAACCTGCTGTACTCTCCTGGTTTTCCTTAGCTTGTTTCTGGAGAGTGGGGGACCTGGAAGTGTCCATACACTCAGATGGGGTGTGTAGGTGCTCAAAGTCAGTGGACCAACAGAGCTTGGGGTTAGAGAATAGGGACTTTAAGACTGCAGGAAATGGGAATGGAGGATGGTCTCCTGTGGTGAATCCTAAGCCAGATGGACCTGCTGCATCTCCTTAGGCACCAGTTCCAAGCACCCAGAGTTGCCCTGTGTAGCAGAGTGGGCGCGAGCCAAGCGGACACCTGAGGATTTCAGGACAAGTCCTCGCCAGCCCTGTTTCTGGGGTCTTGATGCCTTTCACACTCATGCATCCAGATGCACTCCAGAGAGGAGTATGGGAAAAGGAAATCTGAATGACTATACACGTGACCTCAAGAGACTATTTGACATGTGCCCAATTTAGTATTACTTATACTCCTGTGACAAGGTAAGTGAGACTAGGGAAGTAAGATTGGGGTATGAAAAATAAACAACTAACATTTTTGGCACATGTAAGATTTGTGGGAGTCAATTTGTATCCCCATTCCCCCTAGCCATTCACGCATTCATTCATCACACATGCCAACAGCTGGACAGGCACCACAGTAGACTGCAAATAACAGCTCCGAGGCCTGCAGACAGAGCCTAGTGGGGGCAACAGGCCTCTGAGCCAATAGTCAGAGTGCAACCTGGCTGGTGCTGTGACAGAACACTGGCAAAGCCCTGTGGGAATGGGTGAAGGTGAGTCGGTGTCCCCTGGGAGAGCTGAGGGTGCCAGAGACACAGCAACATTTGAGGTTCTGGGCAAAAGTTCTCTGGATGAAGACACAGATGGTGACTTTGAGGGAGGAAAAGCTCCATGCAAAGGTCTTGATGTGTAAGAGGACAAGGAACATTTGGGTAACTCTAGGAAGTTGCAAGTATGGAGAATGGAGGTTCTTCGCAGGGAGTACAGGAGATGACGCCAAAAGGCCGCTCATGGTTGAAGACCATGGTCCTCTGGGAGGCTCTAGCATTATCTTAGAGCACCAATGCACAGTCACAACCCTACATGTCTTCTATCATCCTCGAAGTTCACGTTACCATGTTCCATAAACATGAAGTAGGTCAAGATAGGAGTGAGTGCCCGCATGTTTATTTTAACTGGATTTCATCTTATAAGGGAGAGAGACACATTTGGTTTCAACCGCCCAGAGACAGGACTGTCAAAAAGATGGACAGACCAAAGGAATTAAAAAAAAAGCTCAACCAGGGCGAAAACCCACAGACTGGGAAAAATTTTTTGCTAGCTATCCATCGGACAAAGGTCTAACATCTAGAATATACAAAGAACTCAAAAAAATTAAACCTCTCAAATTTAAGGACCCAATCCAAAAATGGGCAACTGAAATGAATAAACATTTCTCAGACGAAGAAATAAAAATGGCAAATAAATATATGAAGAAATGTTCAACATCACTACTCATCCGAGAGATGCAAATCAAAACAACGTTAAGATTCCACCTCACTCCAGAAAGAACCGCGTATATGGAAAAATCAACCAATAACAAATGCTGGAGGGGCTGCGGGGAAAAAGGAACCCTCCTCCACTGTTGGTGGGAATGCAGACTGGTCCAGCCACTGTGGAAATCAATATGGAGATTCCTCAAAAAACTA
>PVJO010029735.1:0-16473 GCA_004026905.1 Hystrix cristata
GGCTTACCTGGGGCTGGAAGATCTGTCTTCCGGGTGGCTCACTCACATGCCTATTAAGATAGTGCTAGTTTTTGGCAGAAGGCCTCAGTCTCTCACCACAGGAATCTTCCCACAGGGCTACTTGAGTACCTGTATGCCAGGACATGACAGCTGACTCCCCCAGAGAAAATGATCCAAGCACACGCATGGTGGAGGTTGCGATGCCTCAATAACCTAATCGCCAAAGTCCCACACCATCTCTTCCACCGTATTCTATTCCTGAGAAGCCATCGATTAGTCAGTCTCGTCCTTTCGCAGAGGTCATCCCCCAAGGCAAACATTCAGGCTGCACCAGTGCTGCCCATACAGACAGTTTCCTCGGGAAGGACACATCCGTAGGCCATTTGCAAGACTGATGAAAGAACTCCAAGCTCTCCGGATCACTTTGACACCCTTTATAGCAGCACAATTGACACTTTCTAGTAATTTAATAAGTCCTAGAGACCACCCCAAAGCCTTGACAGTGAGCCTGAAAAGCACGGGCCATGTGCTTTCCGGTCCCAAACAGGAAGACAAGCCATACTGTCAAACCTACATCTCCAAAGCCTTCATTTCCCATTGACAAGGGAAGGGACCATAAACATAGAGAGATGGAATGGGCTATGCAGTGACACTCATACAAGCAAATATTCAAAATATTACCCACTGGCATAAGGGGACACACTCCATTGTGCATCCCAGTGGTCACTCACCCCGCACTCATTCACTTACCTTACATGTTTATATTCCGTTCCTCTCTGGACTGTAAACTCCACAAAGGCAAGAATCATGTCAGTTTTACTCACTCCCAACACTTGACATAGGGCCTGAAATATTTATATACTTAAAAAATAGTTGCTGGATATATGAATAAATGAATGAAAGTGTCCTTTGTTTAGCATAATGCTCAACGCTATACAAACTGTCTTCATATCCAGTCCCTTTCAGCCTTGCAGCACCTTCCATAAGGCTGATACGATTTTCTCCAGAGAGCAAACAGAGGCTCAACAAGGCTAACAGGCCAATCTAAGATTATTCAGCTATTTAGTAACAACCCAGGGCTTCTCATCCCCTCCCACGCCGGTCACTTTTCATTACCTTCTGCCTTTCGTTTGCGTTCCTCTGGGGTTACTTTTCCAACTAAAAGTTCTGCTGGAGGGATGATTTAAATCCTTCTGGATGTAAGTATGGGCTCTCGCAGACAAAGGGCTTCATAGTATGCATTTCCATGGGAAAATAAGAGGACGGTGATCTGTAAAAACACACGGATGGGAGTCAGAGTCACACATATGTGTCACAGAAATCACCATAATCTAAAAATGACTCTTCGTGTCCAATTGCTATGGAGACTTCACGTATATCTATTAGGACATATTCTGTCTGTGAGCAATAGAAATTTAATCAAACTAATATAGGAAATGAAAAAAATGGTTTTGGAAGAACTCTGGGCAGTTTACGTGATCCATAGACCAACCAAGCCACAGATGGTCAAGGGAGTGGGAGTAGTCTCAGGGAAAACCAGGACCAGACTTATAGCCACCTGCAATTTCTTTTTCTCTTTTTGTTTCTACTGCTTTCCATGGATCACCTCAGTCTCTTTCAGGTAAAAAGGTTTCATCGGCATAGCAAGAAACATGGTAATGTTTATATCTTCATATCTGAAATCTAAGACATTCTGTAACATCCTCAGGCTCTGCATCAGTCTGGAAGGAAATGGAAGGAAGGAAATAACTGGGAAGTAACTGGGAAATAACTGGGAATAATGGAAGGAAGGAAATAACCAACATACACAACTTAAAAGAGGAAGGATTTATTTTTGCTCATGGATCCAGGGGATTCAGTCTGTGGTTGGCTGCCTGCAAAGCAGAAACAGAATTGCAGAAGGGCCTAGCAGAGGAAAATGCTCACCTCATTGCTGCTGGTAGCAGAGCAGGGGAGCAATGACAGAAGGAAAAGGCCAGGGACTCAATCATGGGTGCCTCCATGACTCACCCAGACACACCGATGCCCTGGGCAGCTCTTAAACCAATCAAGTGGACAACCTACCTCAACTGTCACAGGCTCAATGTGGGAAAAAAAAAAAAAAAAAAACAGAGAATGAGCCAGAGAGATGGACTGACTTTTTTGACTTCAGTTCTTTTCATGGCCTCAGAGAAGTAGATCATACAACCCCCCACCCCTCAAGTGATGTTGGACTTAGCCATGTGATTTATGTGGGTCAATGGCATATGGGTAAAAGTGACAGTTTATGATTTCCAAACCTAAACCATAAGAATTATCCTGTTTCTACTTGACCTCTTGTCCTTTGGCTTTGGCTTTAAGCAATATTTTCTCCAGATAGCTATTGCTCCTTCAGCCTAGACCTCAGAATAAGTATGCATTGAAAAGAGCCTACAGCACAAAGTAGGGCCGCCTTACTGCCTCTTGAACCACTAATTGAAAATAATTGGTTATTATTTCAAGCCATCAAGTTCTGGCATAATTTCTTAGACTGCAAAAGTTCAGTGATATGTCCATTTTATTAAATTACCACCGCCACACCCATAATCTGGGACCAGATGTGTAATTGTGAAAGAAAACCTCTTCTTCACACATATTATGTTTAAACAAGAAGGGGAAATGGCTTGCAAAAGAGGTTTGTGGCAGGAGTAGGAAGTACTCTGGGCACAGAAACCAGTAGGGATGTGTCAGAGTCTAGAGTGCCCTAACCTCGATCTGTATTTTTATCCTTTTGTTCAATAAACACTCCACCCAGTGAATTATTTAATTTTTTTCTCACCTAAAACTCCTCTGCTACAATTTAATAAAATACTTTTCCAGAGTTGGTGATACTCAGAGAAGACTTTGAAAAGGAGAAAGACCACATAGTGTTAAGCAAAGAGCTCAGGATTATGCATGGGAAAATGGGGCGATACAATGAGAATACAGATTGAAAGGAAGTAAAGGGACGGGTGGAATGCTGGATCCGGTCACAACACCTGCTTGAGGGGAACACACGCGACTGGTCTAGTCTTTTTCACTGCACCATATGGCATTCACTACAAGAGTCGTTTAAGGAGAATGCTGGAGACGCCATTAAAAATTATGCTAATAGAAAGCAAGAAGTCCAAGGAGCACAAAATGGCAGCCTTCGGTGGTATTTTTCCTTTTTTGCATAAATCACGTTTATGTCTTTCTTTTCCGTTCACTTCCACACCTCACCACCAACAGAAATGAATGGAAATTAGCAGCGATTATAATAGTTTGCTCGTTAAAAGCTGCATTTTTCTATAACGTGTTACTAATTATTTGTGGGTTTGAGTCCTCTATTTAAAGTGTGCCACGTGTCCTGTCAAAATAGCTTCTTATAGCTGAGTAACAGTTGTGGGTGGCCTGTGATCACCATGTCAGAGTATCTTCTGCACCCAGAGCCAGCTGCCGATTCCACATCCCTGTTCTTGCCTCCCAATCCTCCCTCTCCACAACTTGTGCTCCATATATCATCTCCTTCCTCCTTTTTTTACTGGCAGTTCCCGGGCTGAAGAGCAATTTGCAGTTATTTATGCAGTTTAAACCCTATTGTCAACATCCTTATCCTCTATACACAACCATTCCAGCGGTGTGAGTTGAGATTTTGGGGAGAGGGAGGTGTTGAGGTTAACAGAAGCGCAGCTTCCTGGGGTCCTCAGCCAAAGCACACATTGTTGCCGAGCTGCTTTTTCTCCTTCTCGCCTCTATTTGGGGGTGGATTTTCATTTGGAATTAAAAACAGATCACAGCTTGCTGTTTGTTTGCTATTGTCAGGTCAGACCCAGCACTCAGGGAGAGGGTGGTATCACTGTGTGAGTAGAATTTTCTTGGCAGTTTAATCGGGATGGTGGAATTTGTCTGTGTTTGTATAGCACCTTTCCTCTTGGGCTCTCAAAGGCCTCCCAAAACAGAATTTAATCCTCCCAGCAGCTGGAGAGGAAGTCAGGTGTAGCCTGGGACATTGTGCCCCTCGCTACCTCAAGCCCATTTAGGGGGCTATACCTCAGGGAGAACAGGTGAAAGCAAGTGGAAGGAGGAAGGTAAAGGTTAACATTTCCTCAGGGGGTCGCAGATGGGACCTTTGTGCTACTTCGAAAACGAAGATCCCCAGTGAGCACATGAATTCCAAAAGATACTCCTTTCTCTGAAGCAGTCCCCTACCCAGGCACACAGCTCGGTGAATGTAATATGGACTGGATTTAAGGACCCACTTCTCCCCTCTGCCAGGCATTCTTACACACAAATCAATGGTGCAGGGTGGCCCTGAACTCTTATATCCAATGAAGTCACCTAGGTTTGGGTTCTTAAGGTCAAAATCTCTGTCAAAGGAACTGGCTGTTTCCCTAGCTGCACTGTTGACCAGCTGGAGAGACTGTCAATACCTTAATATCTAAGCCCAAAATTACAGTTTAATTTGCAAACATCACCTCCTTTGCCCAATAAATATTAAGCACTTATGTACAAAGCAGTAGCTCCCCCCAGGAAGTTAAAGGCCTTTGAGAAGACAACAAAAATTGTGATAAATAGGTGTGGAGGCAGCTTCTGACGTGGTACCTGGAAATCCTTACCTCCTCCGTTAACATGGCTGTATCACCCGTGCGCCTTGAGTGTAGGCTGGGCCTTGTGACTAAAGAATTCTGACATGTTCTGGTGAATGAAACACAGCAAAAGTGGTGGGATATCATTTTCAAGATAAGGTCACAAAAGCCAGTGCCTTCCAGCTTGCTAGTCCTCTCTCTTGCCTTCTCACTTGTTCCTTTGCAGTTTGCAATCTACCATATTGTGAGAGATTCTATGGAGACGCTCATGTGGCAAAGAACCAACAGAGGCCTCGGCCAATGTCTTGTAAGGAACTGAGATCTCAGTCCAACAACCCAGGAGGAATTAAATTCTGCCAACAACCACATGAGTAAGCTAGGAAGTGTATCCTTCCCAGTCAAGCCTTGATACGACTGTCACCTTGTGAAAGACCTTGAGCCAGAAGACCCAGCTCCACTTCACCCAGATTCCTCACTCACAGAAACTGTGAAGTAATAAACGTATGTTAAGTCACTGTATTTGGGGGTAATATATTATGCAGTGCAAGGCTTTAATCACAAGGTCGTAATCAAGGCACCAGCCAGGACTGTAGTCTTCTCAAGGCTCAGTCCCTTGAGCAGGGAAGGATCCACTCCCAAGTTCACACACATGGTTATTGGCAGAACTCATTTATTCAAAGGCTGTTGGATTAAAGGTCTCATTCTTGCTGCCTGTCATCCAGAGCAGCCTTCAGTCCTTGACCACATGAGCCTCTCTGTGGCACAGTCAAAGCCTGACAGCTGTCTTGCACCAGAGGGAGCAAGTAAGAGAGTGAAGAGGTCAAGAAAGACAGAAGACCTAGTCTTTTTGTAACCTAATCTCAGAGGCAATATCTCATCGCTTTCCCTGTTTTCTGCTGATTACATGCAAGAAACTAGTTTCAGGCCACACTCAAGAAAAGAGGATTACACAGACATGAGTACCAGGTGGCAGGGATCACTGGAAGTCATCTTAGAAACTGCTTACCAGCTCTTCTCCATCATCCCATCCTTACTTGAGGCCCTTACTAGGCCTCACAGAGTCTTCCTTCTCCATCTTCTCAAGACTCACAATGTTTATTTGTACATACCCTTTGTGACTCATGCCTAAACTCTAACACAGCCTCCTAATGAAAATCTATCTTATTTCTCCCTACTTTCCCAGTTGGTACCCAGAAAACTGATTGATAGTTCTGATTACATTGCATTGTACCTTAGTCCTAACCAAAACCGCCACTGGATCCCAAATTCCTGTTCTTTCTTCAAGACTGCTCTCAGTCTAATCCAATGTACATTTTCAATAATACTTATCCATCTACACCCCTCCAGCCAAACAAGTTTATCCATCGTCCCTAAATCACAATTAGCTATTAGTCCTTCCATGGCTTTGTTCTTGATATCTTTCCTACCTTAAAATGTCCCCTTTCTCTACACTTGTCAGAATTCTCCCCAAATATCATGACTCAGTACAAGTGCTATTTCCTTCTTAAAGTCCTAAAATGTATGATGGAGTACCATGGACATGGCTAGTCAAAGAATCTGATAGCCTGTTTTGATCACTGTGGAATTAAGTGGTCTCTTTCTCTTCTAGTTCCTAAACTACCCCTTACTTGCTGAATCTCTGCTATAACACTTACCTTAGACATCCATTAGTTTTCAATTTAAAAAATAGTATATTACCTATACGTACATATTGTTAGAAGATATGAAACAACTTAAAATTGAAGAGCCACATTTAGATGTTGACTCTGCAAAGAACATAATCCATAACCCACCTTGACCATGGTCACAGTATGTTCTGGAGCTGTTCTATCAACTTTCCTGGGATTCTATTTCTAATTATCCTGCCCTCAGTGACTTATCCTTATTAGCTGCAACAGTAGGTTTGATTGTGTCAACTTGACTGGCTTTAGAACTGCCCAGGTGTTTGGTGGAGAACACTTCTGGTGTGCCTGTGTGAGCCACACAGGTGTGACCATGGGTGCTGTATCCCATCCCCTCTGGTGCTGTTCCCCTGTTCTGCTTCCCAGTCACCATGAATTAAGGAATTTGCTCTGCCTGCCTTCCACCATGATGTTTGTGCCTTGGCGCCTATCAACCATGAACTGAAACCCCAGAAACCATGAGCCAAGTAAGACTTCTCTTTTAAAGTGTGGGTATTGTGTCCTAGTAACAGGAAAACTGACTAATACATCAGCCCAATGAAGGTATTGTGATTTACATTTATAAGCATGTAATTCTTAGTATTCTCTGACATTATTTTGTAGTTTAACATATACTATAGTAAGAAGAGTGCTCCTCTTGAAATTTAAAAAATGGAGAAAAGGAGATTCTAATACCTTTGTGATTCCTTGATATGAAAAAGAAGTACCTCAGAATGGCTACGGATATAGATATTTCATTAGGTAAAATGTTATGACATATAGTAAAGATACTGATTATCATATATTACACAAGAAATAATCTAAGAATGAAATAGAAGTTTAAAGTAAGGACAAATATTTTTTATAAATTGAATTGGAATGTAATTAGGGAAATTTAAGAAGGCTAATGTTTCTTTCACATACTAACAGACAATGAAAAATAACTATTATTGATTGTCTAGTAAGTACCTTAGTTTATGTTATCTATCATCACAACAATCCACTTTACAAAAAAGAAAATTAAGGTCCAGAGAGGTTAAATAATCTGCCAAAAAGTCATACAACTAATAATTGGTGAGACCAAGATTCCAACCCCACCGTGGCTGATTCCAAACTCCATGGAGCCTCACTTCTTGGATGTTATTACCAGGGGGCTTCTCTCATGTTTGGGAGCCATCATACTATCATTTTTTCATGGTTTCATGGTGAAAGGCAGCCTATATCTTTCTCACTAATCTTTTAGCAGCTACACCAATCCAATCAGATTTTTCTATAGAAAAAAATCATCCTTCACTATGTATCCAAATGAAATGAAGTGCAGATTAGCCAACCTACTAAGAAAATTTAATTATAAAGACAGGTAGTAGAAGCTAATGGAATCATCCCATACCAGGTGTTCTGAGGTCATATTCTTACTAGTCTTGGAAAAGTCTTAAAATAGATTCTTTTTATCAGACACATTCTGCTTTCTGAGTCTGAAAGATCTTTTCTGGAGAGATATGCGCATATAAAAAGAAAAAAAAAGTTACCTGGAAATGCAAAGAAATACAAGGTACAGCTTCATTTCAAAATTTGCAAACCTTGTTCCAAAGTTGTCTTAGCATAACTGAGTAGTACTCTTTCTTCGGTTCTCTAGAACCACCCACTCAACGAATGTCAAATCACAATGTCTAATCCCTGTAATATTTTGACAACAGCTAAGTCCTCACCTTTTACAAAACTGTACATACAGAAGGAATCGGGACACGCTGCTGGGCCAGTTAAGGTCTGGGAAGTGGGACTGAGGAACCGTTGATGCCGCCCGTGGACAGAGGGGGGCAGCAGAGAGCTGCTAGAGACCTGTTCATCAGGCAGCATCCTAGGGGTCGAGTGGTTCTGGTCAACTTCAGACATCGGCAGGAAGAACCAGCCCCGGGGTCAGTAACTCAGCTGCAGAATGAGCCCCGCTGAGGTCTCAGGCTAGGATCCACAACAGGGCCTTCCATTTTCTTCAGTGTGGCCAGAGATGTTTTTTTATAAACCTGCTCTGATCATGTCATTGCCCCTGCTAAAAAGACCCTTTAACCAATGGCTCTCCATTGCGAAAAACACTCCTTCCCAAACTTCCAAGTGCATCAACTTCACTTGGAGGACTTGTAAAACACAAGTCACTGGGGTCAACCCAGAGTTCCTATTAGGTTAGCTCTTGGGAGGACCTGACAATTTGCATTTCCACCATGTTTCCAGGTTATAATGGTGCTGATGCTGCTGATTTCTACTAGTCCAGGGACCAGACCTGGTAAACCACTAGCTTAGGGCATACTTGAGCCTGCTCCTCTGCTCTTCAGCATCTCTCCACACCACTCACTCCTCCTTGCAGCCTTCAGACCTCTGCTCTATCCGAGGCCTTCCTTCAGCTCCCAAGCAAGCCATGTTCTCCTGGCCTATTCATATTTGCCCTCCCTGCTGATATAGTCTTCGTCCATCTCTTCAGCTGGCTTATTCTGACTTACCTTTGTGTCCTAAATTAGAAGCTCCCTCCTATGACCTTTCATCATGCTCTGTACTTCCTTTCCTGCACTGTGTTGAAATAACTGCCATGTGTTCAATGTCTCAAATAGTCTATCAGCTTCATGAGCAGAAGCTCACAACTATATACGCCACTGTAAATTCATGGTCCCTGATCTCATCTACATTCCTGACTCTGCACAATAACAATGCTACATTTCTCTGATTGTCTCCTTTTGAATAACTATTTCACACAATCTTCACTTCTCTCAAATATCTAACCTTCCCGCCT
The DNA here is from genome assembly GCA_004026905.1 of Hystrix cristata. Lineage (NCBI taxonomy): Eukaryota > Metazoa > Chordata > Mammalia > Rodentia > Hystricidae > Hystrix > Hystrix cristata. The sequence continues at coordinate 9,006 of PVJO010029735.1, forward strand.
CCTCTATCACACTCAACAGATGGCCTTGCCTACTCCTTCACAGAGAAAATAGAAGCCACCAGACAGAAACCTCTCAGCTTCCCGCCACCATCCTACAAACCCACCAGCATCTGTACCCACCCCATCCCCCTGACCTCCTGCTACGATAGAGGAGTTACTTGTAGCTTTTAAGGTTGTCTAATGCCAAACCTTCCATTCCAGCTACGGTTCCCAACCCTACCACCCCCACTCTGGCTTCTCAAAAACCAACAATGATCAACACATCCTCTTCATGTATATTCCACCCCCTCACCCCTCATTTTCCCCATTGTTTTTAAAACATGTTCTAGTTTCTCTTCTATAAATAACTATCCTCCCTAGGCTTCATGTCACCCTGTAACTATCCTCTTATTTCTGTTTGCTCCTACCCAGCCAAATACATCTAACTTGGGTCTATTACTTTGTCTCCCATTCACTGCACAAGTCACTTTCTCTCGAAAACTGCTTTCATGAGGGTCTCTAAATACCTTTCTATAGCTAAACCAAATGGACATTTTCAGGTTCCCGACATGCTAGATCCAGGGAACTCCCTCCTCTACCTTGAGGGTTTAGCCTTCTGTGACAACCTAGCCTAGTCTTCCCCTTCCCCATTGGACTGCTCTTCCTTTACACTGATTCCCCTCTATATGACTTGTAGATGCTGGTATTTTATGAGACTCAGGACTAGATGTTCTTGTCTAATGTCTTCCTGGATGCTCTTCTCCATTCCTGTTGATTTAGTTACTGTACACACACCAAACACTTCCTTAATTAGAGAGATCTCCAGCCCATGCCTGTCTATACAAATAACCAACTGTGTAAACTCTGTCTCTCCCACAAGTCTCTGAAACTTAATTAAACATAATCTTTCCCTTGATTTGTTCCTTCTAGGTGATCGTTATTGAAGGAAATGGCCTCAGGACACACATTTTTGACACCTCCCTCTATCTCCTACCCTAGATCTTACCAAGTCCACAATTCTTCAAATCTATGAGCCTCTTTCATTTCCACTACCATATCCAAGCTATCATTCAACATCTCCCAGATTACAACCACAACCACCAGTCTCCCTGAGGCCCCCTCCAGTCCATTCCCTCTCCCTTTGCAAGAGGAATCTTCAGAAAAGGAGAACAAGGAGGAAGAGGAGGAGGAAGAAGACACCAGGAAATCACTTCTTTGCATAAACCCCTCAATGGCTGTCCATCACTGTTGGGATAAATTTTCAACTTGCCTCTTCCTCTTCCACACTGGCCTGCCTTCAGCTCCTCCAAAGCACCCAGCTCCAACCTAGCCCAAGGTTTTGTCTTTGCACATGCTATTCTCTCTCCTGGCAGTGTTTGCCCTCACCCCTTCTATGCCTGACAAACTTCCAAGGACCAAACTTTGAGGAATATTACAGTATATAAAGGATTTTTAATCTTTAAATTTTTCTTAATCTTTAAAAATGAATCACAAAAAATAAAAATAAAAATAAACATGTATCACATGCTTCCCCTGCAATCTGCTCTTTTATAATAAATAATAGAAGTAGTTCAAGAGAAAACGTTTAAGTGCAAACAAATAGAACAGAATTAAAGTGGTGATGCAAGCTCCTCATCCATAGATTCCTCGCCCTTCTCCTCTTTCCTTCAGCCTCACTTTGCACAGCTTGTGGTATGCACCTCCTTTGGAAGAAACAAAAGTATGTGCTTCTTAGGAGAGGAGTGTGTCCTAGCTTACCCTGTTTAATTCTCACAATTACTCTGCAAGATTAATGTTGCTACACCCGTGTTACAGATGAAGAAACCGAGACTCTAAGAAGTTAAATCACTGACCCAACACCACAGAAGTTTACAGCTGAACAACCAGGTGACTCCCAATCTCCTATCCTTCGCATTCACACTGACCTTCATATTTCCATTTATCCTCCAATTCTCCTAAATATGCAAATAAGAGAAAATAATTTCTCCCAAGACTCATACAGAAAATGCCAACTGAAAAATATAAATCTAAACCATCTCTTCCAAAAATATGCTTTTAATGTCTCTTCTTTTGTTTACTTCTTTGAAGTGCCTTGCTATTCTCAAACGTATAGTTAGAAAAAAAAAAAAAAACCCTCAGGATCTTAAATCAAACAGTTATTGGAACGTCTCTAAGAAGACAGCACCCCAAAATAACCGTAGCGTGCTTAGCCTTTCTTGGACTCCCTGATGGTACTGACTTTTATCACCTTCCTGGTGTGCTTGAAAAAGCCTTTTAAAATTCCACAGCAGTGCTGTGAGGCCATAGATCCCCCAGGATTAATCACAAATATTTTATAAAGATGAAGTTTTGTTATATCTTTGTTCTTTGTATCTTGGCTTTTGTTAGCGCATTTTAATTAGGATCTGGTATCTGCAATAAACAGTAAACATAAAGAGCTTTGCAAAAATGTATTAGACTGTTTGTTTTCACACTCTAATGCATATTTGCACAATTTTACCATGAAAAAAGGAAAACATGCTAAGCTCTTGGGCTCTATCCCAAATGTCCTGGAATAGAATCCGGAAATTACTAAAAATGCAACCAAACCTCATCATATTCCAGCAATTAACCTAAGAAACAAGGGTCCATTCTCTGTATGAAAAAAACATTTTTGAGGGGTGAAGTCTGTGGAGGAGTATGCTTCTTGATAACACACGTATCGCACTCTCCAAAACCGTTTTAAAATTTGGACTATTTTCCTTTCTTGCTAAAAGAGCTTAATAAATAAATTAAGTTGAGTAATGTTTTAGTTTTTTCTTTCAGCGTGTTAAGAAAGCCTCTTCTACCACATAAAGACTAGAAGAACTCTCAGCATAAAAAAGGGATAAAATAATCACATGTGATCCCATCTTTAAAAGTAGCTAGGGATTAATAACATTCCTGCTAAATAGTTACATACTAAAATGAATTATTATTATTAAAACAGGAGAGTCATGGAGAACGCTGATGGCAAAGGACAGTTTAGGGCTTTTATTTTTTAATTTCAGCATTTCCTAATCAAAAAGTAACAAAAACTTTAATCTCCAAACGTGGCTCTTGTGTGCAATTGTTATTGATACGATACCTTCAGAGTGTGAGAATGTGAGGTAAAATAATAAAAGGTAGGCAATCCAGAGGCATAAAGTGATTTTTCTTCTGTATCTATCCCTTATTATGTTTCCAAATAAAACACAGGATTGAGTAATTTATTTTCCTGCTTGATGTATTTATGGACCCAAACACAATAAACAATAGATAAACGGCATTATCCAGGGCATCAACTTAAAAGATAAAAATCATTACATTTTATTAGAGGGAGACATATAAAAATGACAACATGAGCTGTAAAGAAAGGAAAACTGTTAGCTTAGAGGTCCCAAGTCTAAATTATACTTGCTGTTTCTAACTCCCCTTTAGGGGAATAACACACTTGCATTTAATTAGAAATCCAGGGTGCTTTTAAGATTAAAGTTGTGAAAAAGTTAAAAGGTTGGGTCACACAAAAATAAAAATTACTTGGAGAATCTTGGAGAATTTGAATTGGTAAACTTAGATTTTATTTCCTGCCAACTGCTTGCAGGAGGATTAAGAGATATACAGGAATTATTTGTTTTATATAAAAGCCAGCATTTTATAAAGCAATTAATTTTTCATTAGTTTCATATAATTTTGGCAAAAAAAATAGTTTTGTTCCATTAAAATCATTGTATTCCAAGATGTTATGCTAAAATATAGCCATTAACTTCACACTAATTTAACCAGATTTATAATAGGCTAAACTAGAGGCAGGAAAACAGTAATAGTGTTCAGCAGAATATATTAGAATTAAAAGAAAAAATTAAGATGAAAAATAATTTTTAAAAACAAGTCATAAAACTTTTAATTTCTAACTATGGTTATGCATTTACTTAAAAGACATTTTCCTGTAATGTTGCTTAACCATATAAAAGGAATAACATAAGTCTACCTTAAGTTTTCGCAAAAGGTTGTCTTGAAAATAATAGAAAATTATTTTATTAAAATAAATCTATTTTACATTAAAATAAATAAAATTAACTTTAAAGGTTCAAAACCAACCTTATTAGATCCGAAAACTCTGTTCACAAACCTGACAAACTATCCTTCCCAGTACTAGAACTACCTTTACTGCATCCACAGAATTCTACCCAAATGGTCCTTTCACCTGGATTTAAGGTTTATTAATCTTCACCAGAATTTCAAAAAAGTCCAGCTGAGTCAAGATAAGGGCTCCTAAAGTTCTGGCCAGAGAATATTTCTTACCTATTCTATTTCCAAATCCTGAATGCCCTGATGAATACCACTTCTCATCTCCATCACCGCCACATTACTCCAACCCAGGACCATCTCTCTCCTGTTCACTGCAACATTCTCTTACCAGTTCTCTCAAATTCTATTCTTGTCCCCCAACACAACTCAGTTTCCACCCAATAGATAGAAAGGATTTTTTTAAACAAGGATTTTTAGCAAACCTTCCATTGATTTCCCTGGCATCTGCAATAAAATCAAGTTCCTTATCTTGGCCTACAGAATGGTGACTTCTGTTTCTCCCATCGAAGGAAGACTGTAACTTGCAATTTGTTTGGGCAAGCCCTGCTAGGTTCCTACAAACATTCCACAGCCATTCCCCCAGAAGATATGCTCCAGGCATCAGGTACATGTCACATACTCCTATTACCACCACTTTGGGTAAGACATTTGCCTCGGCGTGTTCTTGAAAAAACTTTCTGTCCTTCCAATTTTCACATCTATTGCCTAGTTTGGGAGTTTTCTTTGCTCTTTGGATTGGGCACAGAGTTCTCTCCTTTACACATGATTTTGACTCTTTCTCAAATACCACATTGTTCCATATCTGGCCTGGCTCGTAATAGGCCAGAAACTTCTATGTGAGCACTGCTCAAAAGGCTAGCTTTTGCCAGCCTCGTATGGGACTGAGGAAGTAACAAATAATCTAGTATTAATCTATTCTTTAATGATTACATATGAACTCATGTGTCTCCCCCAGTAGATCATTGCTAACTTTGAGTGTTACCAATGTTCTCAGTTAGATCATGTTCCTGGATTTAGTAGATGTCATATTCAATACGGGCTCAATCTGAGACATGGCAGAATTTCTGGCTCAAAGAGAGATGTTAAAGTAGGGTGCAGGGAACCAAACTAGGGGAAAAAATAGATCATTTGTTCATTTGTTTGTTTGTATACCACCTACACAGCCACTTCTCTATCCTAGGAGCTATGCTAGATGGTGCAAAGATAGAAATAAATAAAATATAACTACTCATTTTTATTTCTTTCCAAATTCTTGGTTCCACATTATCATCTCATTGTACGACATAGAGTTTTTGATTCTCTGCTCAATATCTTTAAGTTTGCTTTAAAAAAGAATAGTGGATCATTGTCTACATAGAAAACCCAAGAGACACACAATGGAAAACAATGAGAACTAATAATAGAATTCAATTAAGTGCTAGGTTACTGGGAAAATATACAAAATTCAATTAATTTCCTACACACAAACAATAATCAAGTAGAAATCATTCCCATTCGTAAACCAATAAAGTAAAAAAAAATAGCTAAGAATAAACTTAATGCAAAATATGTATAAAAAACTCAAAATTTTGAGGCATGTAAAAGAAATCTTGTAAAATTTGAATGAAACACAATGTTCTGATACCAGAAAACTCATTGTAAAGCTATCAACTGGCCCCCAAATAACTTACAATTACTATACAATGCCAGTTAAAAATCTTCTAAAATGTTTTGGAATAAGACAAAGCCATGTTCGTGTGAAAGGATAAATAAGAAAGAATACTCAGAAAGGGTAGTTTTGAAAAGAATGATTGTGTATCAGTTGCTGCATAAGAAATTGTCCCAAAATTTAGTGGTTTAAAATGACAAAATTTTACTCTTTCAGCTTCTGAATCAGGAACCAAGTTTGGTTTAGCTTACTCCTCCTGGCTCAAGTTCTTTGCTAAGACTGTAATCAAGGTAACAGCTTAGGGGCATGGCCTCACGGTTCCTCAGGGCTAGGAGCTACTTTCAAATTCAGTGGCTGTTGGAAGGATTCAGCTCCTCTCAGCCCGCTGAACTGAGGCCCTCAGTACCTCACTGCCTTTTGTCAGGACTCCCTTAGCTAACTGCCTTGTGGATCTCTCCATAGGCAACTCCCAACAAGGCAACTGGCTTCCCTTAAAGCAAGTAAGAAATCAAGAAAGAGTATCCAAGACAGAAGCCATAGTCTTCTTGTACCCCAATGTTAGAAGTGACGCATCAACATCTTTACCACATTTTATTCGCTGAAGGGAAAGTAAATCCATCCCACATTTAAGAGAAGGAAATGACCAGGGGCATGAATACTAAGAGGCAGGAGTCAGAGGAGGCCGTTTTAGAGATCATCTACCCCAATTATGAAAGGTAATCAATACTGTCAGCATCAGAACATACCATGAATTTAAAATAATTAATACAGCATGTATCTGATGACAGAATAGGAAGTCCAAGCCTTGGACTTTTCTTGTTGCTGAGGCAAAATACCCAGAACCCACAACTCAAAGGAAGAGAGGTTTATCACAGTTTGTAGATGTTTCAGTCCATAGGCTAGCTCCAAGGCAAGGCAGCATGGCAGAGGGGCATGGTGACAGTGGGAAGCACAGAGAGAGAGACAGAGAGAGAGAGAGATCAAAAGAAGTGTGAGGGAAATATACCTGTCCAGGCCATGACCCAGAGACCTACCTCCTCTGACCAGGCTTCACTTCCCAAATGCCCTATGATACAATTGCCTTCCAAAAGTCCCACCTATGAGTACATGAGGCTTTATGGGGACATCTAGACATAAACCATAACTAAGCCAAACAAGAGTACATACACGTAATTAATACATAAAATAGTGATCTTCAAATAGAATGAATGATTAATCAAATTATGCTGAGAAGATTGGCTATTCTTCTGTGGGAAAACCTATTGGATTCTTACCTCACTCTATCACCAGCATATGGTCTAGTTTCCTAAGCAGTCAGTTATAAACAGTTGAGAATGGACATAAAAGGATATTAAAGTCCAGCAGTAACATTTTATTTCTTAAGATGGGTGGGAATACATGGGTATTTGTTGTATAATAGTAAAACTTTCAGTTCACACAAGTCACACAGGTGTAAGTAAACATACATGTCCACACAGGTCACCCTTATAAATAAACACACATTTTAATTTACTTGAATTTCAGAATTTATAAATGTATTTATCATTCCCATTTTATTTTTTTTTTAATTTTTTTATTATTTTTTACCAAGAACATGTATTGGTACATTGCATACATAATGATCATAATCAACATGGTTATTTTGTACCTGTACATGATACATCTTGGTTTTCCCCTCTCTTCCCCCCTTCCCCTCCCCTCCCTTCCATTCACCCACCCCTCCCTATTTGCAATAAGTGTAACTACACTTTA
>PVJO010029736.1:0-16433 GCA_004026905.1 Hystrix cristata
CCCACAACTCTTGCATTCAGCAAGTACCTAAAACCAGGGCCACGTGGATGACACCAGGGTCTGATGCCAGCTAAAGCAGAAGCCAGGCTTCCTTCATTCTTGTCTGTAGCGGTCGTGTGCCTGGATCACTGAGTACTCTGAACTGAATACCAAGGAACAACTTCCTTAGGCTGCCACCATTCTGGAACATGGTGTTCTGGGGCTTTCTTCTCAAAGCAAAGTCTTTCATCTTTGCAACTCTGAGGCTGCAAAGGCTGGAATCCTGTTGGTTCTTGTGATGTTCTCAGTCCATCTTTTCTGTTGTCTTCTTCTGAAATACATGGCTTTTTCTTGCTATTCTTTTCAGAGACCAGTTTCTCCTGTGTTCCACCTTTGCAGGCCACAACTTCACTGGAGCTTCCTTTATGGCCAAACTCACAACATTTTGAATCATTCTGCTGGGCTCTTTGCTCCTGGTTTTCAACATAAATCTGGCTAAAAGCCCCCAACAATAGCCATGCCCCCACCTCAACATTAGACTGCCTCAAAATTTCTTTCGCATGATTAATGAGTCTGCCACCCTTGACCTCAGTCTCAGGGAAAGTCTCTGGACACGAGCAAAATGAAAACTTTCTGCCAGACCATAACACACATGTTCTGGAGTCCAACAGCCAATGGGGTCCTTCTTCCCAGAAGAAACCTCCTGAGCCTGGTCTGTACTGGCAACTTTTCTATCAGCATTCTGGTCTTCTGAGCTCTGACCAGAATCTCCCGTTATGAACCCATAAAGCCTTTCCAGGGCTTCTATTGCAGGCAACATTTCCAAATATTTCCTAACTCTTCCCTAACTCTTCCCCTTCCCACAAGCCAGATCCAAAGTCTTCTGAACCACCTGGTCAAGTATAGTCACAGCAACAACCCCACTTCTTTGGTAGCAAATTCTGTCTTAGTTAGTTTTCTCTCATTGCTGAGACAAAATATCCAACACCCAAAGTTGGAGGTAGAAAGATTTATTTACCTCACAGTCTATAGAGATTTTAGTCCACAATCAGCTGGGTCCAAGGCAAGGTGGTATGGCAGACAGGCAGAAGGCAGCAAGGTAACCAAGGGAAGACAAGCATCTTTCTGTCCCTTATATTTTATCCAGACTACCAACCTTTAATCCTAGTATCCCAGCAGAATTGTGCCAAACCAATCAGTGGACTAATTTAGAAATCACACACTCTAGATCACATGAGGCTTTGGGGTGACATCTAGACACAAACCATAACACACACACACACACACACACACACACACACACACACACGATTTTACAATAAAATATGATTCATGTAATTTATATTTTATAACCTAAGTAATTTTGTTCACTGTACATATATCAAACATTTCTCAATGTTTGTGCATTGAGAATGAAATGTATTTCCTTGTTTTATTTTAATTTTAGTTTATTTTAAAGTGAAACAAATATTGAACACAAGTTCAAGATAAAGAACACTAAAGGGAAAAATTTTTCTTATATACAGTACATATTTTCTATTTTTAGCCATATGGTCCTAAAATTCATGAGCAAGTAAATGAGCACTGAATCTAAACTACTCAATTTAAAAACACTGTATTCATGAAGAATAATTAGAGTTTGGGTTCAATTGTCTAAAATTAGAAAAGATGAAAAGGCAGGGGCTGGGGATTTAGCTCAGTGGTAGAGCGCATGCCTCGCAAGTGCAAGGCCCTGAGTTCGAGCCCCAGAACGCCCCCAAAATCAACAACAAAATGAAGATGAAAAGATGAAAAAGCAATCTATCTTTCAGTTTACCAAAAGCAATGTACCAAATAGTTTGCTGAGGTTTTTCTCTTTTCTCATAACAATTATAAGTAATGAGTATGTGTGAAATCCAAAATTGTTTGTTTACTTCCAAAACATGAGTAATCCAAGTGTGTTGCTGGGACATGTCATGTATTTTAATGAACCTTTTCAAAGAATAACCAGGAGAGGATAGTTCTGAGCCACTGATCTGTAACCAATATGCCATCAGAGTAATAGAAAATAAAATATAATGTGGCCATCCCTACCATTATAAAAAGTGGAGAAATAGCAAGTCTTAAATAGTAAATGTTTTCCTGTTATTCAGTCTTGTAAAAGAAGGGAGTCCTACCATTTGCAACAACCTTGATAAACATATAAGACACTATGATAAATAAACTGAGCACAGAAGGAGAAATATTGCACGACACTATTTCTGAGGTATATAAAATAGTCAAGACTGTAAAAACAGAATAGAACAGTGGTTACCAGGAGAAAAGGGCAAGAGAAAATTCAGAGTTTTTCTGCAGTGGGTATAAAGTTTATGTTACACAAGATGAATAAATTCTGGAGATCTGATGTACAATATAATAAATATAATTAGCAATAGTTAAGTGCTGTTAGAAAAAACACACAGAAATACAAATAAATTTTTGGAGGTGATAGATATATTTAAACTGTGGTTACGATGATGATCTCAAATGTATACATTTATGTCTAAATATATCAAATGTATATATTGAATCTATTCATTTTATATATCAAAAAGACTCAATGAAGAAGAAAAGGAAGAGGAAGATGAAGAAACAAATCCACCACCCCCAAAAAACAGTGAAATTTACTCAGTTTAACATGTTCTAATACTTCTAGCAAAACATCTTTCAGTGGAACAATAACTTCATGTAATTGTTTTCTTCAAAACAAATGCATTTACTATACATAGTATAATAAAAGATATATGCATAGATTTTGACTTAAAATTTAAAAAAAAAAACTATCCTTTTTTTCAAGAATTCCAAACTTCATAGTAAGATTTTGTGTGGTGCTTGCTTCAGCAGCACATATACTAAAAGATTTTGTGTGGACCAATATTGATCTAATGTCTAATGACAGAAAGGTTTAAAAACAATAGTTAAATCATATTTGATGCCACCACATCTCTTCTATAAATTGCAAAACCTTCCAGGAATTTCTTTTCCAGTACCGCCTCATTCATTTGTTTTGTTTTGTTTTGGGGGGGGGGGTTAGATAGCAGTTCAATTTGAGGAGTTCTCTAAGTTCTTTTAGGAACAACAGAATATCTTACATAACTGACCCAATGTGTGCAATCAATAAATGCCTAATTTCTTCACATCAATATTTATGAGAAACTGATCACAATGCATACCCCCAGCCAAAATCTGAAGATGTAATAACTATAGATCTGAACTCAAAGTGTTTGTGTAAATCAGGGCACATAGTAGGCTGCCAGTTTGATAAAAGTGTTATATCCTAAGTACATAGTCTTCTGCCTGCCTCATAATTAAGCACAAAGTAAATAGGTAAATGCAGAAAACAGTTCATTGAAAATGTTCATATTTCCCAAATAGATGTGCAAATTTGAAATGTCAACTCTTAGAAAATTATTATTCCAAAAGTGTGCGATAAACCCAAAGCCCAGGTCAGATTAGCACTTTTCTGATGCATGACCATGTGTTCTTGACTGGGTCCTTCAGAAGATGCCATCATAATTTTCCTTTTTTTCCTTGCATTTATTTTTTTAATTCAATTTGAAACGTATACTTTTAAAATCTATTGTGTGTATGTCTGCTATAAAATCTCCTGAATGTTTTGATTTTATATCTCTTTTCATCAACAGAAATATTTCTGCTTAATGATGCAACTGCATTTCGAATTAAAAAAAAATTCTTTGTTATTCACTTACAGACTCAGTTGCATCTGCAACATTAAACCAAGCAGTGTTAGCTAATGACCACTTTTGAAGTGTCAGACTGAAGACACTAAACTGCTTAAGTGCTTCCTGAGACTGCCAAATTGCAAAAGGGCGGCAAAGTGGATGGGTGACAACATTATAATTCTGCCACCAGCTTCCTGGTAGTGAGATGTTAAGTACTAAGAAGAGTCACCAAGGATGTGTGTGAAATCTTCTCAAGCGATATTTCTCGATAGAAAGATAACCTTTCGTGAGACAATGTAGGGGCAATCTTAACATTTTAACACAAAATATCACTCATTCTCATTCTAAGATCAGAATGGAAAGTATGTCTGCACAAGAATAATAATTTTATCACTTAGTTTTTAGCACTAAGTCTGCAGTGAACCTAAATGTCAATATTAGATTTATTTATTCCTCAGTGCTCCTGCATGGGAGAAGTATACAGTAACACACAAACAACCCAAGTGGTGGTAACTGATATTGAATTCATGTCTTGGCCTTTGTCGGTTCCTATTTAAGGAGGAGGAGAGGTTGGAATAGGAAAACCACGTTTCCTAAAGTGAATGTGGTTCGTATAAGGTACTACTGAGACCCAGCTTACCAATCTGGAGCCAATTACACAATCTGTGAACAAACTAAGAACCGCTGGGTTAGAAACTTCAAATGGGTGAATTGTATGATACGTGAATTAAGTTTAAAGAAGGCTGCTTTTTTTAAAATGAAGAATTTAAAAATAGATAGTTCACATTCAAGTATAGTCATAAACATGAGCCCTCATATTTATAAAATAGTTTATGAGTATGTAAGAGTTTGTGTGATTTTTGAGGAAGAAAAATAAAATAAGGCAAGGGCAAGAAGTGACTATACCTCTGTGCAAGTGGACTATAAAGCAAACAAAGGAATAAATAAATAAGCAGTAAATATTTAATTATACTGAAATTACCCATCTCTTCCACTTAAAGCAGATTACTACTTGTATTTCCTAAAAGCCGTGGATATATATTTCACATACATCAACAAGCATAATACCCATATCATTCTAGTTTTGTCTACCCAAGAATGTTTCTGCTGTTACTGGTGTGTATATTTTAATCCTTGAGGAAGATTTAATGTTAGATAAGTACAGTAAACTAATATATATTGATCTAGACCTTTGACACCACTCAGAGTAAAGACTAAGCCTTCCCTTTTTTAAAACCAGTTTACATATCATTCTTTATTGAAAGAGAGTGTTGTCTATTATAATATCCATTAAGCATAATAAGCTATTAAAATACTTACGATTAAATCTGTCTTTTTAAGCTGGCAAAAAAACATAAAAATAATAGAATGTATTAAATTTTCCTTTCTGATAGCTGTAAGGATTTGCTTAGGTTAGGCTATTAAAATTGTATTTATTTTTAAAATTTTTTTTCTAAGAAAAGGGAAACAAATAAAACATTTCACTTAGCTAGTAAATTGTGTGCTTCTCTACAAGGCAGGATTATAGAACTTTTGCCTCTGCCTTTTGAGTTATATATAGAATAAATAACATTCTTCCAATATAATATTAAATGAACATGTATTATTAAATAGTACAATATTTAGAAGTGCCTAACAATCTGCCGATCACTTAGAAAGCAATCAATCAGCATTAGCTTTCATTTTTAATATTATACTTTAGATTGTTAATGCATTATTCTTTTAAAGTCTTGTGATCTGTCAGTATAGACAGAGATAAGTGTTTAAAGGAGAATGATCTTTGCAAAGAACTTTGTCATTGAATGTTATGCAGCACTTGGAGAAAGTTTGCCATGTCCCAAGCACCAATCCGACCAATATAGGATGGAAAAGAGACGCATAAGGAGCTAAATGAAGCTGGTGAAGGTGAATGCTCCAGGCTCTAGGTTTTAACAGCATTCTGTCCCCAATGAAATAAGGCATCAGTGTCAAAGATATTCACATTTTTGGTCCCCAGAACTCTGTCTATCAAACTATAATCAGTGATCTGTGTAAACCATCAAGAGTAGAAAGGAGGGGGTGTCTTATATCCTGCAAGACTATGGGACCCATGGAAGCCTGCACGCTGGAATTAGATTCAAAGTAGAGGGCTGTTCCTTGGGAGGCTAAAGCAACCAAGGTAAGTACAAGGAGAACAAGTTCTGGGCAACTTGTATGTATGTATCTTGCTTCAAGGTCATAACTTTGGATATGTACTTCGTGTTTCAGAGTAGATACCTTACTGTATCTCATTTAGAGTCAACATGTGACAAAAGCACTTAAAATTAATTATTTAGTCAAAAATATAAGAATGAAATATAAGCGTTATAAGAAAATTAAAACAAGAAAAATGGAAAGAAATTAGAACCTAGCACTTCTTGACATTTTTTAAGACTGACCTTAGAGGTCTTTTCTATACTGGTTTAAATAGCAGCTTTGTAAATATCATTTTTAGGAATAAAAAGTAGTGCAGGTCAGTATATTAACTGTTAAGCATGCAATTCTTATAACTTGACATGTTTATAAAGCAAGTACATAGAAACATACATCAATGTGTTATATAGTCATGCAAAACAAACTACATCCAGATATTTTATTCAAAAGCAGCCTGTTTTCTAATTAATAACTTTTCCTGGGCTTTTCTTGCTTGTTTATTTTTGTTTATTGCAAGGAAAAAGACTATGATGATAAGATTGTGGGAAATAATAAAGGGAGAGAGCAGGATAATGTCTGACATGAATTCTCTCCCTTCCTTACCTAGGGCTTCTTAACAATTCATGAAGAAACCTCACATCACAGTGGAATACAGCGTAGCAAGAGGACTAAATGCATTTGTTGGCAGCAAAAACATGTGTCTGCTCAAGAGTCCCTGAGTAACTCTTAGCGTGATGGATCTGAATAAACCATCATGGCTTTAACTGGCAAATGAGGCATGTCACTACACTGTATTTATAGCAAAAAGAAAGGCATCCACTCAGACAATTTGCCTAGAGCCTTGTGGGCTCTTTAAACATACCCACAGGAAATGGTCCCATGTAGACAGGAAGACCAAGAAAACTGAAGCCTGGAATGTTATCAACTTCTTATCAATATTCCTCAAAACGGGTGACCCTCATTCTCATACACTCTGCCTCCATTAATGGAAAATGTTTTCTGGTTTTCAATTTAGCTGTAGTCTAAACGTCATTTGGCATTTTCTTTCTTTTCTGTTTTTTTAATTCTCCAATTCTACTTTACACTGAATTTAGCTTTCAGACTGTAGGGCTTGTCCTTCCATACCCACCTCCCTGGTAAAGGGTGGCCTGTGCCTAGCACTCAAAAGAGCCCCTCATTCCCTATGGAGCCAAACCAGGATGCTGACCTATCACACTTTGGATAATGATGATGATTATTATTATAAGATCCTGCCACTTCTTCTCTTTAAAAACCAAAGCAAAAAGTGGAGTGTGCTAAACTAATCTTTAGGATTAAGTTGCAGCCTGTTTTTCAAAACATTCACTGTTGAAAGTTGAAACTTATCTCAGGGGGAAAGCTCTTCAGAGAACAGGGCTGGATTTTGAACTTTTACCCATGTTACTTTTCATAATTAATATGAGTATTTATCACAGTGCTGTCAGCAGACCGACATTTTCCTCCTTGAGCCCAGGAGATCTCTTTAAAATTTATTATCAGTGTGGGGAATCTAAGGAAGCTGTTCCTACATGGAACTAGGAGAAACACTTCACTGAAAAGCAGGTGAACCTTTTTCTTATTTCTCAAGGAAGTGTTTAAAGTTCACAGGGGAGAAATAACTAATGTGTTTCCCTTATTTGAACAATATTATGGCAAAAGTGGAGGTGAAAAAAGGTGAATTGCTGGGAGAGGCAGGACATAAAAATAGTAGCATACATAAGTAGCTAATTAAATATCTAGCCCAGCTAAGAAACATGTAGTTATCAGAGTTCATACAGGACTTAAGGAAACTGGGAAAGACAAGCAGATGAGCACTCCCCCTTCCCCCACAAAATACCTGAAAACTATGAAACTATTAAAATTTAATTGTAGCCACATGTTTCCTGCAAGTCAGGGTCAAGCCTATCATATTCTTCTATGTATTTAGTATCTAGTGAATCTTGTCTTTGTGGTTTGTTTAGACTGATTCGCAGACTGAAGATTGTTAAGACAGTCTCCGTTATGAATGGGCGGGCCCCCAATCAAAAAATCAATTATTCTCATGTTCTGAAGTGTGTCACTCTCAGTTTGTGGAGCATCAAAATAGCACAATATTTAAAAAGGAAATGGTCAAAATCCAGTTTTGCTACTCTCATTTTATCGACCTGTTTAACTGTTTAAGGGGTTGAAACTGGTTATTTCAGAGAGAATTTTAGGTGGGGGAGAATTGTTGGACTGCTCAGTTGTTTTCTTTTTTAGTATGGATGAAAAAATAGAGTGTTTCTATCTTCACTTTACTTGTACTGGAAAAAATAACTTCAAAGGGGCCCATTCGGAAGGATGATACATTTCTTGACCATACAGGTCAAAACACTGCACCTGACAGATTCCCTGAGCAAGGGAAGGTCTACAAAGACCCTACACCTACCTCCACACAACCCAACAAAAGAGCCACTTGGCATCATCAGCCAAGCCCAGGGAATGGTCATGTCAGCTCACGGCAGTGCTAGTCTGCTGAGTCCATTCTTCTTCCTTTCCTCTGCATGGGAAGAAAGAGAAGAAGGTGGCAGTGTCTGCCTCTTTCCATGCAGGGTTTGTTTCTTTTTTTTTTTTTTGGCGGGGTGGGGGTTCTCTTTTCTGTTTTTGTTTTTTTTTTTTTTTTTTTTTTTTTTTTTTTTTTTTTTTTTTTTTTTTTTTTTGTCTTACACTGTTTTCCAGTACTAGGGATCGAGGGATTGAATTCAAGGACTCACACGTGCTAGGCAAGTGCTTTACTGCCAAGCTTAACCTCCACCCTACAAAGGTTTTGTTCTGCAGCTGATTTCACCTGGAAAGGAAAAAAAGCTTTGACTTTAAGTCAGGAATTAAGTTTTGACTACTACCTAGACATAAAATTATATAGGTTGATTGTATCTAGACATACAATTTTTGAACTGAGATTTCTTGAAAGGTGAATGTGATCGAAGATTTTCTTCAGGTAAAGCAGAATCAGTTCCATAGCACAGATTGAAAGGGAAGGCGAGCAACCAAATTAAAATTGATGTTCAAAGATTCATATGTTAAATGTTCTGGAAATGAGAGTAATTCTTATGTTCTTTTCTTAAAATAAAATACATGATTTCCTATTAACTAAAAAAAAAAGTGAGCAAAGCACAATGGCGCATACTTGTAATCACAGCTACCTGAGATGCTGAGCTGGGAGGATCGCTTTAGCACAGGAACTCAAGGCCAGCCTAGATAACACACAAAGACCCTATCTCAAAACATGAAAAACAAAGTTTTAAGTTGATATTTTAAAGAAATATGTACTTAGCTAGTAAAAATGGACTAATAATTTTTTTCACCAGTAATTTTTAAATCTTTCAATTCTTCTAAGTTTTTATGGTAAGAATCACATAAATTTAGATTTTTGCAAGGTTCTAAGATGTCTTATCCAAAAGGTACATGAATTTCCTCCCAGTTTCTGAAAATGTAGTCAACTGGCCTCCAACTACACACTTCCAGATACATGAATTCATGAAGTATTCCAGTGTTGCTTAGAGATGTGTATCATTAAAAATTCCTTCATATTAAACTTTCAACTCCTCTATGGGCTTTTTGGCTTGCCAAAAAAATACATCCATCTTTCAACTTGCCAGTCTAATACCTCCGAGATGATTTTGTGGTCCTCAAGAGTCTGTTTAATCCTCTCCCCTTTAGGCCTCACTGAGTTTCTTAACTTACATAATGCCACTTAGCACAAGTGTTCTCTGTCTGGTTTATTTGGCTGCCTCCTTCATAGATGGAGCAGCTGCTAGTGCCCTGTATAGTTCCTCCACAGGATTCCAACAGAATCAGAAATGGCTTCTGTCCTCAAGTTGTACATTCCAATCAAGGATGAAGTACATACACAGACAACCTTACCATGAGCCAGAAAAGAGTAAATGCCTAAGGGAGGTACAGATTTCTGAAGGAGAAATACTTTTTCTCTCTCTTGGTCCAGTATCCTTACCACAGTCTCATTTTTCCTCATTCCTTAAACCATAATTTACATCTAAACTTACTATCAAAAAGTTTATTTACTGGCTTGAAGAACAAGAAAACCCTAATATAATTGATGGCATTGGGGTTAAACCCTTAAGTGACCACAAGTAAAAAGAGCCATTGCAGAGAAAGCAAAATGATGAGTAAAAGTTCCTTCATTTAGACACCACATAACACATATAAGGAATAAGTAATTCCATTCAGCACACATTTAAGACAGCAGTGACATAATCTGGTGAGCATAGTAAAGAGGTAGACTTAGAAAAATATGAAAGATCTTGAATATCAAATATACTAGATACTTTCATCTCATCTGGAGGTTTGCAAAAGTAAGTGGGATTCAGGGCGCTATTTCCCCGTCCAGACTTGGAAGAATAGATGACTTCTCACAAAACTCTATATAAGAAGGAAAAAAAAAAAAAAAAGAAGGGAATGGCCCAAATTTGTAGGACAGGTAGAGGTCACTAAGGTGGTGGTGATAGTGGAGACAAGAACCCAACTGTACAAGAGATGGGATTGTTATTTAGTGTTATTTAAGAATATAATTCTCTCAAAAACACCCAAATTTTTTAAATTTTAGCATTAATGTTCAATTTGGGGTCCAATTCATATTTCTAGAATAAATGTGCTTAAATTCAAACTTCAAATTGCTTTAATTACTTGAAATTGTACCAGAAATATTAGTATGTAGTGTTCAAAAACACAACTAAATAGTTTTCCATAACAGCATGTTAGATAAAGACAACACTCTCATTTTCTGTGTGGGGAATAAAGAATACAAAGGACCTATATAACACATTTGCTGGGATAATAACTTGTTTTCAAGACACTCAACCTATACTGACTCTCACTATGTTTTCCCAAACATTACAACTAATTCCAGTTAACGTCTGGGAAAAGCATGTACAACACAGACAAAAAGAGAGATATAGAAAGAGACTTTGAGACAGTTGCAGACATTAAAAAAAGAAAAAAAAAGAAAGCAGAAAAAGAAAGGATAGGAGGGAAATATTTTTATTTTGCTTACTTTATTTTTATATTAAAAATATTTAATAATGTTATGCACTATAATTGTACAAAATATTTTTATGTTTTAATATTTTATTATACACACACTTCGATTTGGCTACAGATAAATTTAACTTTAACTATAGGTAACACCAACATTTCATGAGTTGTTTTAGGAAATCTAATTGTTCATGATATAAAACTTCTCGAAACCCTATACACTGATTGTAATCCTTCTCAGCAAGGACCATAAGAAAACCCAGAGCTCTGCAGAAGACAAAGTTCTTATGAAATTTAAATCAACACACTGTCTGTTTTTATGTTTAATAAAAAGGTTCTGATTCATGTTATGTTTACCAAGAAAATCAAGAGACTTCCAGAGATGTTTAACTGTTGCCACTGAGCTCTTATTCAACTCCTCAGGAATGAAACTGTCAACTAACAAATCTGTAAAATACAGTACTGATTGTTTATTCTATAATACCCTTTTTTTAAATGAGATGTATTTCTTTAGATTGCAAATAACCTCAGGATTCTTGCATTAAGTGGCCCATGGCTCATCTATTAGCTGAATATTTCTCAGATTTGTTGGGATTAGGCTCTTTTGCTGCAGGTCAGTATAAGTAAAATTCACTTAGGTAGATTCAAATCTAAACACATAGTGTTGTTTGGTTTTGGTTTTAAATTTTGTACCCTCTTAGTCAAATCACATTTACAACTTCTAATATGAATCTTGTTAAGTATTAAGTATCTTGGTTTTACATCCCTTGGAGTCTTAGATTATTTTAAATAAATATAGGCTACATGTACATATCTGAGGGCAGGTTTCTTCCTAAAGTCCTAAAGCTCATAGCCTCCTGGATAAAACCACTATATTTTGAAGTGGGCAGAAACTCAATAGCCTCCTCATCAACCCTACGTTTTATAGATGAGGTACAAACAGAAATCAGTCATTTCTTTAAAGTCCCTTAGAAGAACCAGAGAGAGCCTGGCCAGATATTGCTCACAAGTAGTTTTCCCAAAAAAAAGTACTATGTTCAATCTTTACCTCTATCTTGTTTTAGATTCAGAGCCAAGACCTAAGTTAGTTTCCAAATCCCTCAA
The DNA here is from genome assembly GCA_004026905.1 of Hystrix cristata. Classification (NCBI taxonomy): domain Eukaryota; kingdom Metazoa; phylum Chordata; class Mammalia; order Rodentia; family Hystricidae; genus Hystrix; species Hystrix cristata. The sequence goes on from PVJO010029736.1 coordinate 11,985, forward strand.
AATATTCGCACAAAAAATTTTTATGACAGAGAAAATTATGGACTGAAGCTCACATTCATATTATTTTATTTCCAGATCTTTCCTTTTCATAATTCTAACAGGTATTTGGCAAACATTATTCTCCAATGTATATCCATATTTAGTGTTGAACCTTTACAGAGTATGGATTAAACCTTCCCATGAGAAATAATGGCCAATAAACCAGTTAGCTGTGTCCAGATAGTTGAGGTAGGCCCAGATGATCTTGAAGCCTGTGTAGTAGTGGGATTTGAATGTTCTTAACAAGGAAAGCAAGATCCGTAACTTCCTGAATGTGAGTTATTTCTAAAAGCAGTAAATGTTCTAATTTTCTCATGACTTCATACACCACAAGGATTCAGGTAAGATAAAAATTTTTTTGCAACTGCCAGAGTTTTTCATACTCTAAATTGTGCCAGTAATACTGTTTTAATTACATTTTATATAATGCCTTCTTTCACAGATAGTTTTTGGCAGATAAATGACTTCCTTTGAGGCCTTTGAGTGCCTTGTACTCATATCAAAAGACTTGCCCCAGTGCACCTACCCTCTAGTCATATCTTTCTCAGAGTCATGAAGCAGTGGATAGGTTATAAGTGTAATGTCAGATGGCTTACAATTTGTTTTAATCACCAGCAGTGGGATGCTTGTTATTCACATTAAATACATAATAGAGCTAGCAGGTGGTGCAGTTTTCTTTCCTGATAGATCATAAGAGACTGAAACATAATGATGTTGTATTTCATGTTATGTTTCCCTCAAGCTCTCTCACCAGAATCAAAGAAAATTTTGTGTAACTGCGATTTAAAATACTGCATGGGTAACTCTTTGCTTTTCTATTAAGTCAGTGTTCAAAGAAAACAGATTATGAATACATATTACTTTTTAAATGTTCTCCCTTGGCAAGGGTCTGGATGGATGCTCCAGTTACCTAGGAGATGTGGACAAAATGAAAATTGATTGACTTATCAAGTTGATTGTGAGCTCAGTTTCAGATGGCAGCTGTGTGTGTTGCACATAAAATGTAGCTGCTTGAAAGTGATTTTTAAAAAATTCTTCATATCAGTAATGATGCTCATATAGATTGCTAGGTAGAATAAAGTGGCTATATTTCATTAGAAAATGCAGTATCAAATGATATTGTAATGATTACAGTTGAGAAAAAAGATTAATTTTAAAGAACTAATTCTGGCCTGGACGTTTGTTTCCATGTGCCAATAAAAATGACTGCATTGATGATGGCAGCATTCTGTTCAAGGTAGAAATCTTGCTGCTGGCTTGATTTTAGTAGCAATAACCCTGCTTTTTGTTGGTTGAGATGGGGCTATTGGGAAGGAATCTTAATGGATCTTACAGTAAAAGCAGTTATAACCTCCATCCCCCTCTATCCCTCATGCAATTTTTCTATAGTACCAGAAAAGACAAACTATAGACAAAAAAGTAATTTTGTTTTCTAAGCTCCCCTAACTTCTTGTTAATATCCTTTCTCCCAAAAAGGCCACATCTTTTTCTTCAACTTTGTCATTTCGTAATGTCCCCACTCACAGCCTACTACTATGGTGCACCCTTCTAGGCACCTATTTTTGGCACCTCCACAGGTGGCACCTTCACACTATGTCTTATAATGTTCAGGATCTTGTTCTTAATGTAGCAATCCACACAGGCATACAGTAATTAAAGTATTATTAGATTATAATCGTTGATATGAACTGAATGTTTGTACCACCCCCAAAATCATATGGTGAAATTCTCACCCTCATGCAGTAAGACACTCCCATGTAATTGGGAAATGGGGCCTTTACTAGGCAGTTAGATCATAAGAGCAGAGCTTTCATGAATGAGATTAGTGCCCTTGTAAGAAGAACCAAGAAAGCTTACTCTCTGCCATGTGAAGACACAGCAAGAAGGCGCCACCTGCATACAGGAAATGAACCCTCATCAGACACAGAACCTGGGGGCTACTTGATCTTTTACTTTCCAGCTTCCAGAACATGAGAAATAAATCTTTGCTGGTAAGCCACTTAGTCCATGGTAATTTGTTAAAGCAGCCCAAACTGACTACGACAATTGTTTAAGAGATTATTCCTCCAATAATTATTTTGCTTGTTGGAGACAAAGCTCTAACCCAAAGAATGGCCTTGTGATGGTGCAATGCAGCCTGTCCTGCATTTTAGGTCATAAGAGTCATCTTTTTTGTTCTTCAGTTGATACCCTGTAGTTACCGTAAAATTGCAACACACAAGCCAGAACAATTTATCTCAGTGACTAACTGAAAACTAGATAGAAAATGAAAAAAATAACTTCAATTTTCCCTCTCTAGCTGTGGGAATGCCATCATCCCTTGATGACATTATTCTATGGAAACTCTGAGGCAATGCAGACATGGTAGGGTTTGCTACTAACTGGAGAGAGTAAAACAGGTAAATGGTAAATCCCAGAGGGATGTATGAGAGAGTTGGAGTTGAGGAGTACATAGTTAGTGTTAGGTCCAGGAATTTTCTATAAAGTAATACTCTTGACAGAAAGAAGAAAGACAGCTAAAAGGACAATAAAGCGAAATACAACATTTGTGGGAAGAAAACTAGAAACTACTGAAGGACATAAAAGAAGAGTTGAAAAGATGTAGCAATAGCTATGATTCTGGCTGGGAAGTGTCTATATTGTGTGTCAGTTTTCTCCAAACCAATAAATTTAATCAATATTAATCAAAATCTTAGTGAGAATTTCATCTGAAAATTTTGGACTAGTAGAGAAGAACGTTCCTTATTAAGGTATTAAGATGTGTTCTAAAGGTATAATACAAATGCAATATTGCTGCCAACCTAGACAAATAATCAATAGAAAAAAACAGACTCCATAAATATATAAAGAACTAAAGATCTAGTAAATGATGAAAATATTCAAATTAGAGAACAACTGATGTGAAAAGAAATAAATTCAATTTCCTAGAAAGAAATAATTGTATTTATGCCTTCAGTCTTACACCAAAATAAATTACAAATCAATTAAAGCATAAATTAAACAATTAGAGGAAAAGAGTCAAGATGGCAGAACAGAAGTAGCTCCCATGTGACTGTGAGACTAAGAGGATTCAGGGCAACAGCAGGGAGATTATATTCCATTGAAAAAGGGTGAGGAAAACTCTGAGAACCAACGTAGAAGAGTTTGGAAATCTAAAGAGCGTGGAAAATTCAGAAAGGCAACAAAGAACAAAGTGGCAAAGAAGTTGCAAGGACTCCACTTCAGGGAGAGAAGAATCCATTTCTACAAGCAAAAACATTGCCAGACAGTGCAGTAAACTTCAGTAAGACTAGCAGTCCTATCACGGGAGAAATCCACGATTCAAATAAACTCTAAAGACTTTCCCTGCACAAAAGCCTGCTCTGGAAAAGACAGTAATATGCCGACCCAAGATGTCTCAGAGAGCTGTGGCCAGGAGCCATCATATGGGGGCTCATGATTGTCAGGGACAGATCTATTCTAGGGAGCAAAAGACTCAGAACTGGTCACTGAAGGCATGATTTGGAAGGATTTATTCTTGTCTCTGGCTCCCTCTTTTGCCTCTCTTGTTCCTGGACACCATGAACAGCTTTTCTCCACCGTTCCCTTCCACCATGCTGTTCCGCCTTAGAGCTGAACAATTATGGGCTGAATCCTCTGAAAACCATGAGCACAATAAACCTCTCCTCCTATAAGTTGTAAGTATTTTGGGTTTCATCTCAGGGTGAGGAAAGTGATTAAGATAAAAAAAAATGGTATTGGAATACGGACATTGCTGTGATGTAACCGACAAGAGTAGTTCAGAAGTCTTTGGAACTGGTTTGCAGTTCAAAGATACAGGTTTAAAGATACAGGTTACAGAAGATCTAGAATATTGTACGCAGGCTTGACATGTGACACTGGTCAGAATGTAGAAGATGCTGATAGGAATGCAGACAGTAAAGGTTTCAGCTAGGAGCAAAGACTCCAATGTAAGTTGGACTACAGGGCACATGTGTTATGCTCTGGCAGAAAATTTGTCAACATTTTGCTCATATTCTGAGACTTTGTGGGAGAATGTGATTAAAGACAGTGAGCTAATTAATCTAGTGAAGAAAATTTCTAGCCAGCCTAACATTCCAGGCTGTGGCATGAGCACTTCTGACTGCTTTAAGCAGATGTACAGTGAGAATCAGGAGCAAACAGTGGAGCTGAAAATTTGAAAAAATTGCAGTTTCACCAGAAAGGAAGCATCTGCAAAGTTGGTGTGGAGGAGGACATGGTTGATGAAAAGGTTAGCATTGAGTGCTGGCGGGGCTGCGGGGAAAAAGGAACCCTCCTGCACTGTTGGTGGGAATGCAGACTGGTCCAACCACTGTGGAAATCAGTGTGGAGATTCCTCAGAAAACTACAACTAGAGGTTCCATTTGACCCAGCTATTCCTCTGCTGGG
>PVJO010029737.1:0-16389 GCA_004026905.1 Hystrix cristata
GAGCAATGCTTCTGCCTCAGTCTTCTAACTGGTGGAATTACAGGCATGCAGCCCCCATTTTATTTGCAGGTTTTTGTGTGTATCAGTAATTAATAACAGCTAATGGTTCTGGAGGGTTCCCTGCCCCAAGATTCCCATTGTCACAGTCTGTCTCTGGCTCCGGGTCCTCCCAGCCTAACTCCCCAGCGTAGGAAGGCCTCTGGGCCCAGGTTCTTTGCTCTCTGGATTTTTGCTCATTGTGGCTCAGAATCAAAGTTTCAAGCATGTGAGGCTCTGTAGGTACATACGGAAACTCTTCCTGGGACGGGGCTGCGACCCTGGGGCTCCATCACGCCAGGCCGGCACCCCTCCGCCCAGCCCTGCCCGAGCCCCGCCCGGAGGTCAGCAGAGGGGGAACCGGATGAGGAGTACCGAGTTGTACCTCGACTGACATGGACCAAGTTACTCCTGCATGGATTTTCCCCCTCGAATTAACTCTAGTTAACCCGCTGCCCGGCATCTGAGGCCGTGTTTCCCCGGGGCAGGGCGAGCTGTGCTGGGGCGCCCACAGCTCTGCCCCTCCGCCGCTGGACCCGCTGTGATCGCTGCGGTATCTCCGCAGTGCGAGTCCGCTTGCCTTCTCTGAGGCCCCCTTTCTGCTCTCAGACTGCGCCTCAGTTTTAGCCTGTGAAGTGGACGTGACAAGATCCGCAAGTGACAAGATCCGCGCCGCAGGCTTCACGCAGCCCTTCAGCTGCGGTGCGCCGAGGAGCAGGCGTGGGCGGGGCTAGAGGCGCTCCCGCAGCCGTGTGCCTGCGGCCTGGGGTGCGGGTGCGGGTGCGGGGTGCACCTCCCCAGCTTCCCGGGCGGAGGAGCCAGCCTCAGCCTCAGCCTCAGCCTCCAGTATCTCTAGAGAAGGTAGGGACTCATCGCCAAATCGCCAGCCCGAAGTCTGCTCTCCGCGGACTCAAAGTAGAGCTCGTAATGATGGGCAAATTTCTGTGGTGTGTGAATTTAATTTAAAAAGAGGCAAGAAGCAAGCTTATCAGACCTGTTCGTCTGCAGATCTCTTTAGGTTTTAAAATTATTGGCAACCCCAGAGCTTTCATTTTGTGAGTTATAGCTATAAATACTTATGATGTTAAAAAATATAGTAAAGCTGCAAAAATTTAAATATTTACTTATGTTTAAATAATGACATGAATAAATCCATTACAGGAATATAAAATAACACTTTTTCAGGAGTGCTGGGGATTGAACTCAGGGCCTTGAACTTACTAGGCCAGCGCTGTACCACTGAGCTGAGTCTCCAGCGCCCTGGAATAACATTTTTGTTACATTAGCTATGCTTTTTGAAAACCTTAATAAAATGAGCAACACTGTTTACATTTTTGCAAACCTCCTTAGCATCTGGCTTAATAGACGACTGCGGGCTGCGGCTCAGAGTAGAGTCTTGCCCAGCGTGCACGGCCAGGGTCGGTCCCTGGTGTCAGGACAAAGTAGAAGAAGACAGGTGTGTTTCCCTGTCTGCCTCAGCCGGTGGGTGGTCTTCTGTGAGCTGGCGTGCGGCCCCTGGCGTGCTCCCTCCACACTGGGAGGGGAGGGGAGGGAAAGGGCAGTTATGGAAATAGTCTCATTTTGTGTTCTTGTACTAAGCTGCCCGCCACCCCCCAGAAAAGAGTTCTGTGTGTGGTAAGTGTCCCTTGTGGGGTGTAACTACTACTTCTCCCACGCCAGCTGGCTCAGGATACCAGCCTGGTGATGGTGGAATTGGGGAAGGACATGTGCAATCAGTGACCACACTGCCCCATCAGCAGGCTCCACACAGCCTCTCTGAGAACCACTGATGCAGAATATCTCTGGAAAGACTTGTTTTTGTTTTGTTTTGTTTTTGAGACAGGGTCTCATTTGTAGTGCAGGCCGGCCTTGAACTCACTGTGTAGCCCAGGTTGGCATCAAACTCACGGCGATCCTCCTGCCTCAGCCTCCCGAGTGCTGGGATTACAGGCATCTGCTGCCATCCCCACCTCCTGGGAGAATTTGAGAAAGCAAATGCTGCCTCCAAGACAGTAACCTAGTGACTGGACACAGGACTTTGAACCTAGGATTGCTTTATTCCTTTATTTGAATTGTTTCTTGTGGATAGATGAGGTGTGACTGAAGAAGACTCTGTTTATTTATGTATTAATTTATTTGGGGGGGCGTTGAAATAGGCAGGGTCTCCCTGTGCAGTTCAGGCTGGCCACTGAGTCACAGCAGTCCTCCTGCCTCAGCCTCCCAAGTGCTGGGACTGCAGGTGTACATCACTTCTCCCAGCTTAGTGTATGTTAAAATTCTTTTAAAAAAATTATTACAGTAAAAGACACATTGTCATTGCTCTCCCTCCAAATACTTCCCCTTGCTTCAGACACGCTTAGCCCATCATTCTTGTTACTTTCTGAGGAGGTTCTGGAAATTCTTTTGTGAATGCCTCTAGCTTCATTCTCATGGTTGCCTTGTCCTGAATCCCTTGAAAACGTTCACCTTTCCTGGTCATTCGGACTTGGAGGAAGAGCCAGAAGTCGCATGGTGCTGTGACCGTGAACAGGTGGATGCGGACGGGCCTAATGTTGTTACTAACCTGCCTTCCCCTGGGGGGCCTCAGAAGCAACAGTCACCGTGTCTCTGATCACACCTCCTGAAGAAACGAAAGAGGACTTCCAGGAGGGCTCTCACGGTGTCGGTAGCAAGGGGAAGAGTGTTTGAAGCCACGAAGTACCTGAAGGGATTCATGGCAGCGTGTCTTTTAGGGTAATAAAGTTAAAAAATTATTCATAGTATTTTTTGATCACTGCTTGTTTTATCTGATTAAAAAAGAAACAAACAAAAACACTTTAAATAGCTTCAGTCTTTTATTTATTTTTGAGATGGAGTCTCCCTAGGTAGCCCAGATTGGCCTGGGACTTCTCCTGCTTTGGCCTCCTGAGTGCACCTTTGTACCTGGCTAAGTAGCTTCAGTTTTAAAATGTCCTGAACTATTTCTGTTTTTCCATTTCACTGGGGCATGGTTCCTTCTTGGCTTCCCATTGTGGTCTCCACACTTTCCTCCCTCCTCAATGTCCCTTCCTGCCCCAAGGCAGGTGCCTGCTGCTGGGGAGGATTCATCCCTTCCTTTGAGGCACAGCAGACCCAGCCCTGCACTTTATTGTATTGTGTAGCCAGTTTATATAGCTGTCCTTGTAATTTGATATTTGAGTGACTAAAGCATGTTGTTATTTCTGAATATTTGGAGTTACCCTCCTTGTGTGTGTTGGGGGGTTTGTTTGTTTTGTTTTTTTGAGGCGGAGTCTCACCATGTAGTTCAGGCTGGCCTTGAGCTCTCAGTGACCCTCCTGCCTCAGCTTCCCAAGTGCTGAGATTACAAATGTGTACCATCAGCCCAGCTTTCCTTTTGCGTTTTTGTAAACTGAAGGCTTTCCTAATGCCTCCTAATTTTTCTGAAGTGCCCTGAATGGAAAGGTAAAGATTGCCTGTCTCACTCTATATTACATCTGTCTCAGCTCTGCAGCATTTTAAAGCCTTCTATGCCAATGTCAGTTACTTTACTGAGGCTTTAGGGGCTATTTTGGGGGGCGGGTGTGGGTAGGGGGTGTAGCTGAGTACCCGTTTGGCATGAAAGGGTCCCTGGGTTCAGTTTCCAGCAACACACACACACACACACACACACACACACACACACTCACATGTGCACATTTTCTGTTGTTAAATTAACCCCTGGAGATTGGTCCTGTTTGAGAGTTACCAGCATCTTGCAACCTGACATTTTAGAGTTTTTGAGACAGGGTCTTGCTGTGTATATAGTTCAGGCCTTCCTCCTGCCTCAGCTTCCTGAGTGCTGGGATTACATATGTACGCACTCGCCCAGGTCAGCCTGTGGCATTTTAATTGCAGTCAGCTCTAAGCTGCATGAGTGCCACGAACATGGACGCCACACACACAGACACACCCACCCATCATCTGTTCAAGGGGTTCTGAGAACGTGGGACAGCTGCCCTGTGGGGAGAAGGCAGCCACGGGAGGCTGTGTGTGTGCTTGGTGACCCGCAGTTTCAGCTTGGTGGTGAGAGAGATGGCTGTGGAGGGAGGGGACGCTGGAAGAGAGCTTCCACGCAGGCCAGCAGGTGGAGGACGCAGGTGTGGCAGCAGCCGGTGCTCCGGGACCGTGGTGGCTGCGTGGCTCCTCCAAGCTCCAGTTACACAATGGGGAGGAATGTCTGTGGCATGCTCAGCATCTGGGTGCCCGTGTCCACCCACGAAGAGCGAGTTCGTGACCCTCCACTGAGCAGATGACTGGGAAATGGAGGTAGCAAAGTGATACCCATCTCCGTTCTCCCCAGCCGCAACTTGTTGCTGAGCTGCGGCTGTTTGGCTTGGGGATGCAGGGAGTGACCTGCACGTCCCCTTGCAGAAACTTCCTGCACTGCAGGCTGGAGTTGCTTCAAGCCCCAAGCAGGCTGGGTTTCCAGGTAGCTTCTCTGGGCAAATGGAAGTTGGGCTGGTTCCCCGCTGCTGGAGCCCACTGAGCCTGGGTTCATTGAAAGCACTTCCGGAAGAAGGAGGGCTTTGTCCTTCCTCCTCCGGCTGGCCGACGGGAGGTACAGACAGACTCACTTTCTTTCAGCCTGGTTCTGCCACTTAGTCTGTGTGATCCTGAGCCTGTGACCTGTCCTGGGATTCTTTCTCAGTGACATTGGGTGCAGGTAGCTCGGAGTGAGGCCGCGGTGTGTGTGCGGTGGCAGCTCGGTGCTCATCATGCAGATTGGGCTGTGATGTGAAAAGGGACCTTCACCCGCCTGGCCGCCACGCAGCTGGGCCTCGCGGGAGGAGGCTCTCCTGCTTCCCTCGAGTGGCAGTCTGCAGGGCTCGGGTTGTGTCTGTGCGCACCTCGTGTCTATCCCCAGTCCGCAGAAGAGCGCAGACATGTTTTCCAAAGCAGATGCACTCGGGGTGTATTAATGCCCTCCCGCCTCACCCCAAGCCTTCCTGCCCGCAGAGTCCTGCTCCCCGCCAGGGCTCGAGTGTGCACTCTTGTGCCAGTTGAGGTGCTGACTTGCCTGTTGTAACGTCACATGGTGGCAACTCCATGCAGCTCCTTATGTGACAGGCACTGGAGGAACGTGGTGGGCGAGTTTCATGGTAGATGAGTGAAGCATCCTTGCTGTGTTCCTTTAGTTGTCCATAATGTGCTCTTTCATCCAATCTTGTTTTCTTTTTCTTTTCCTCTTTTTTTTTTTCCCTTTATTTGTGGTACTGGGGGTTGAACCCACAACCTTCTCACTGAGCTACATCCTCAGTCCTTTTTTACTTTTCATTTTTGAGGCAGGGTCTTGCCAAGTTGATAAATTGTCCAGACTGGGTTTAACCTTGCAGTCCTCCTGCTGCAACCTCCCAGAGTGCTGGGATTATAGGTGTGCACTGCCACACCTGCCTTTTTGTTTCTTTTCTTCTCGTGTTTGCTCACCCTTTTATTAATTGAATGACTGATCTTTATTTTTTGGAAACAGGGTCTTTGCTATGTAACCCAGACTAGTCTTTAATTTATGGCAGTTTTAAAAACCAAAAAATTTAGGGCAGTCCTCCTGCCTCAGCCTCACCTGTTGGCATTATAGGCGTGCACCACCAGGTCCAGCTTGCTCCATCCTTTTAATACTTCTCTGCTTAGCCAGAGTCTTTGCAGTAATTTATTTTTTGCCGTCACCCTTTTTCCTCAAGTAAATCATCTGCTTTCTCCTCTCCTTCCTTGTTTTAATCTCAAGAAAATAATTTCTACATTGTATCTGCCTCTGACAGCCTGTTGTGTGTTCTGCTTCTCACTTTTGCCCTTGGTGGGAGGGTGTAAATGTGTGATCCTGTGGCAGTTTCCAGGGGCCCCCAGCTGAGCTGAAGTGCTTTCAGCTGGGCCCCTGGCTGGGCTGGAAACTGGGCCTGAGTGTGCCTGGCCTGGCCAGCTCTCCTGTCCCCTCAGGCATGCCAGGCTCTCAGGCAAAGTTTATTTCTTGAAATACAATGGAAGAATTGCTAAACTTTGGCCTGGTAAAATAGCACATGGGTCCTTAAAGCTGCCTTAGTATCTTCCTTCAGTAATACTGTATTTTGGATGTTTTTTGGATAGGAGATAGCTTTGTGAGCTGTTTTGTTTGTTTGTTTGTTTGAATTTCAAATTTTACTTTCTCTTTTAGTCCTCAAAGGTAGAATAATGCAGCATTGAAAGAACCATGCCTGTCTTGGTTGTTATTGGGGTGCCCTGAGAACAGTACTTCACGCCACAAAAGCACTGCATAACTATTCCCAGTCTTAGTGGATTTTACTTTTTTTTGGTGCCGTGGATTGAATTTAAGGCCTTGTGCTTGCTGGGCAAGCACTCTAACCACTGAGCTAAATCCCCAGCCCCTCTTAGTGGATTTCGAAGTTGTTACTGTGCGCATAGATCACCTAGATCACATTGTTCGTGCCTTTAGAACAGGATGGTAAGGGAGCACACGTCATTCTGTGGCTGCCCCTTGAATGGTTTACTGAATGTTGTGGGTGACATCCCTCTGGCAGAAATGTCACAAGGGAAAGTGAGACTATCTACAGTCACCCGAATCAGTTGTGGGAACCACAGCTATGTAATGGCAGCATTAATGGTTGCAATTTGGAACCTTCTGCTCCAAATATGACTACCTCATTTGTACCTTGGACTGTCCAAGTCCAAGTGCTGGGATTATAGGTGTGCTGGGATTATAGTGCTGGGATTATAGGTGTGCACTTGTACCTTGGACTGTCCATGCATGTGCTGTGGAATTTGTGGGATCTCAAACACTTAGTTGTAATATTGACAGCCGTGTCAGTTCCGCCCTGCCTGGGGCCGTGGAAGTCAGGCTCACAGCGGCAGCGCTGCCCGCCCTTCCCACCCAGGTCCTCGCAGGCTCTTTTGGGATGTGACCATGTGGGACCATGTGGGACCATGTGAGACTGTGTGGCGCTTGGGAGCCCTCGTCTGCGAGGCCCACGGTGCATTTCTCTTCTTGCTTCTGAAAGAAGGACTAGTTTAGTGCTGTCCAGTAAAAATATAAGAGGACCACCAGTGTAGTTGTAAATTTTCTAATAACCATATTTAAGGAATAGTTGACGTTTGTTTTGATGAAGTGTTTTATTTAGCCCAGTAAGCATGTGATCAATATAAAACAGTTGTTAATGCAATGCTTTACATTATTTTTACCAGGCTGAGTCTGAAATCTGGTGTGTATTTTATACTTACATCGCATTGCTATTTGCACTGGCCACACTCTTGAGTTGTTAGTGGCCCCACGACATGAGCAGCACAGGTCTCCTGGCTGCCTGGGGAGTTAAGACCTCAGTTTAGTTTATTGGAATTCACAGTGTCCCTTCTCCTTTGTCTTTCATTTCATGCCTAGAATTTATAAGCAGAGACCAAAAGGGGATCATCCAATATGGGGGCTTTTCTACAACTTGATTTGCTCAGGAGCGTCCCCTGGCCCGTAAGTGGCATTCTGTGGGTGTCACAGGGTGTCCTGCCCCACGAAGGCTGGGAGAAGCTCCAGCAGGTGGAGGCAGACCCATTGAGGGGACTCGTCCCTTCACTGGGATGTGGAGCCTTCTGCCTTCTGTCCCCTGGGGCTGGGGCTGGGGCTGGGGCTGGGGCTGGGGCCAGGTTGGGTTGGGGATTTCTCTGTGGGGAGGGAATGTTAAGGAAGTAAGCAATAAACGAAAACTTTGTCTTTTTGTTTAGTGGAATAGAAGATGAACTCAACTGAATTCAGTGAAGATGTAGAAGAAGGTAAATTTTTAATTTAATATTTTTTAGTAGACCATATATATTCACACAGTTCAAAAATATAAAAAATAAGGAAGAGTTTCCTTCTACTCCTTGTTCCCACCCTTCTTTATCCACCCATCTATTACAAGCATCTTACATATTTTTTCAGTTACTTTTTTGTGGTATTGTGGACTGAACTCTTTGCACTGAGCTATCTCCCAGCCCTTTTTGCATTTTTTCATTTCGAGACAGGGTGTTGCTAAGTTGCTAATAAGTTGCCCAGGTGGGGTTTGAATTTTTTTTTTTTTTTTTTTTTTTTTTTTTTTTTGGTGCTGGGGATTGAACTTGAGGCCCTGCACTTGATAGGCAAGCATTCTGACTACTGAGCTAAATTCCCAACCCCACTGAATTTGCAGTGCTGCCTCAACCTCCCATAGTGCTGGGATTACCACCACAGCTGGCCCAGAAATATATTTTACTACCACCAAAAGATAATATTTACTTCTTTTTCTCCATCTCTTGCCTCCCCACTAAAGACTTTTAAGCTGGTTTTAAGTTTGGAACATGGTTTCATTGCATAGCACTAGCACGGTGAGTCAAAGAGTACGTTGCTGGAAAGCGCAGGTTTATATGAACAGACTTCATTCTCTAGCCAGAGGGTGGCCCACAAAAGCCTGTTGCTCAGAACCCTGCTGGTCTTTTGGCAGAGCAGGCCTCATCTTTCCCACTGAGCCTTGTTCCTTCTCTGCCACAGTTCTGAAAAATAGCACTGTGAAGGTGGAGACGGAGAGCGAGGATGCGGCTCTGGACTGCTCGCTGAGCTCCAGGACTGTGGACAAGCACCCTCTGGACAGCGTCTTCACCGCCCTCCAGGTCTCCAGCAAACGTCGGCAGCTGGGCAGCGACGGCCAGCCAGACTGTGTCACCAGTGTGAAGAGGAGGCGGCTGATACCCGAGGTGAGCACCCAGCCTCTCCAGGCTCTGCTGGTCAAGGCTGCCTGTCTCCACACACGCCTGCCCCTGTGGGCGTGAGGAAGGTCTCACTGAAACTGTCTTGTCTTGGCCTTCATTTCCTGGAGGCCTCTGCAGATGGAATCCATGCTGTGCTGGGAAAGGGAAGTCTGAGCTGCTTTTAAGTCCCTCATTTGGGTGCGCTCTGCGAGAAGGTGCTTTGGATAGCAAGGACTCAGATCCCTGGGGAAATCTGTAAATGACACACATCGAGGGTGTCTGTTAGGGGAACTCATTCCCTAAAGAACGCTTCAGCAAATCATTTTGTAAAGTGGAGGGTGTTTTTATTTTATACCTGTTACCCTGTAAGTTACCTATTTGTGAATTTGCTGTCTTTTTTTTTTTTTTTTTTTGGGTGCTGGGGATTGAACTCAGGGCCTTGCACTTGCTAGGCAAATGCTCTACCACTGAGCCAAATCCCCAACCCCACTTCGTTTATTTCTTAATCACTTGCTGGTTGTATTGAACCTGGCTGATAGATGGATGGAAAATGGAAATGGCCACGCAAGGCCCTAGCCGCAGCCTGCGGTTTGGGCGGGAGATAAGTGCACATAAGCCAGTTGAGACTGGAGGAGCTTTGGGCTGTAAGGTAGGTGTTTGGCTTCAGATGCTTCCTTGGGGGAGCCTCCCCAGGCCCGGCAAGTACATCTTTAACTCTTAGAAAAAGCATTGCTCCAAACCCCCACCTAGCTCTAAGTGTCTTTCCTGCTCCCCTTGCCCCTGACGCTCATTCTTTGGGAGACCCAGATGAGCATTTTAAATTCTGTGTGTGTGTGTTCAAAAAAGCCCAAGTTTTAGTTAGCTGTGGTGGCACATGCATGCAAGACAGAGATGACAGGGCTGGGGATGTAACTCAGTGCGAAGGCCCTTTGTTCAATCCTCAGTACCTAAAAAAAAGCCCAAGTTTTAAGTGCTTATTGTCATTAGCCAGAATACCATAAGGTATTGCTCTTTAAATACACATGTTTATTACATAGCACCTGTACTCTACATCACAGAGCATTGAAGTATACATTTATTGTATTTATTATATTTATTTATGCTGTACTTGGGATTGAACCCAGGGCCTCACATGCTAGGTAGATACTCCACCACTGACTACACCTAGGCCTTTTTATTTTCATTTCAAGATAGGGTCTCACTAAATTGCCAGGCTGGCCTTATACTTTGAATCCTCCTGCCTTAGCCTCCCAAAGCTTATTAATCTATGTGTTTAGGTTTTTTTCAAGCAAACTTTATTGAGATAAATTCCCATACTCTACACTTTATGTAGGTTGGTGTTTTGCAGAGTATTTGCAGAATTGTGCACCCACTCCACAAGCAGTTTTAAAACCTTTCCACAGCCCTGTGAGAAACCCCTGCATCTTAGCAGTCACTACCCGCCCCCACCTGGCTCCTCATGGCTGCTGATCTGCTTCCCGTCTGTGTGTATTGCCTGTTCCGAGCATTTCATTTACATGGAGTTACACAGACTGAGGCCTTTTGTATCTGATTTCTTTTGCTTAACATGTTTTCAAGGTTCATCTGTGCTTGTAGCATCAGTACTTCCTTCCACTTTTTTAAATAGACTTTTTTTTTGGTGCTGGGGATCGAACTCAGGGCCTTGTGCTTGCAAAGCAAGCACTCTAACCACTGAGCTAAATCCCCACCCCCTTATTCTTGTTTTCATTGTTTCGTTTTATTTTGTTTTTGGTGCAGGGGAGTCAAACTTGGGGCCTTGTGCTTGCTGGGCAAGTGCTCTACCACTGAGCTAAATCCCCAACCCCTAAATAGACTATTCTTTAGAGCAGTTTTAGGTTTACCATAAAATCAAGCAGAAGGTAAAGATTTCCCGTCTCCTTCCTGTCCCTGATGCAGGCCTTTCCTGTTCTTGGCCTCCCTCCCAGAGGTGAAATGGAGGAACAGCTTTGACACATTATCACCCGAGCACCGTCATTGACATGGGCTCCCTCTTGGTCCTGTATGGTCTCTGGGTTTGGACAAATGGTGAATGACCTGCACCTGCTGTCTGTAGTATCATGCAGAGTAGCATCACTCCCCTGGGGATCCCTTGGTAACCACTCATCTGTTTGCTGTCTTCACAGTTTTGCCTTTTCCAGAATGTCCTCTGGTCGGCATCAGAGTTTGTAGCCAATTCAGTTGGCCTTTCTTCACTTGATGGTGTCCATTTACATCTCCGTGGTTTTTCAGGGCTTGCCGGCTTGTGTCCCTTTCTGCTGAATATTCTGTGCTCTGGATATATGGTATCAATTCACCTGCTAAAGACATCTTCAGCACTTCCAGTTTTGGCAATTAGGATATAAGCTGCTATAAATATGTATACATAAAAAAAAACAAAAAAAAAAACATGTATACATGTTTGTGTGGGTGGGAGTTTTCAGCCCCTTTGGGTGAATACCAAGAAGGCAGTTGCTGGTTGTAGGGTAGAGTATGTTTGGTTTTACACGAAACTGCCCGCTGCCTCCCACGGTGGCTGTACCATTTTGCCTTCCCGCCAGCAGCATGTGACAGCCCTGTCGCAGCCCACCTGTGCCAGCAGCAGTGTTGTCATTTCTGGAGTCTGATCATTCTAATAGGTGTGCAGTGATATCTCTTGTCCCTTTAATTCCTGTTTCCCTGACGACGTATGATGTAGAGGATATTTTCATATGCTTATTTGCCAGCCTGCCAGACATATGTCCTCTTTGGTGAGTTGACTGTTGAGGATTTTAGCCCACTTTTTAATCGAGTACTTTGCGTTTGATTGTTGGATTTTAAGCACCCTACCCCTCTTTGTAATGCTGGGAATTGAACCGAAGAATGTTAGGCAGGTACACTAGCTCTGAATTACGTTCACAATCTCAGGAGTTCTTTTGTATTTCTGTTAAGGATCCTTTATAGATATGCCTTTTGCGAAGCCTGGCATGGTGGTCCACACCTTTACAGGAGCATTGAACGCTCAAGGGCAGCAACGGCAATTTAGAGCCTATCTCAAAAAAACAAAACAAACACTAGAGATGTTATTCAGTGCATCTGGCGTTCAATTCTGGTACAGAAGAGAGAAGAGAAAAATATCTGAAGTCTTGCTAACATGTCTGTGTAGGCTGACCTTGAACTCAAAATCCTGCTACCTCAGCCTCCCAAGTAGCTGGAATTATGGCATAGCACCATTGCTCCATTGTGTCGTTTGTTGGTGCAGCCTAGTGTGGTGGTACACACCTAGTAATCCTAGTATTTGGGAGCCCGAGGCAGAAGGAGTTCTAGTTAAACCCCAGCCTGGACTACATAGAGAGATCTCATCTCAAATAAAAAACAAAACAAAAAGAAGAAAGACCAGTTGGTTATATTCATGCAAGTCTATTTTTGGGCTCTGTTTTCTGATCCGTTTGTCTCTCATCATGAGCACAGTGTGAAGTCAGGTAGCGTCAGTCCTCCAACTCTGTTTTGTTTGTTTTTATTTTTGTTTGCTTGAGATAGGGTTTTGCTCTGCAGTTCAGGCTGGCCTTGAACTTGCTATGTACCCCAGGCTGGCCTTGAACTCAAACTGATCCTCTTGTCTCAGCCTCAGGAGTACTGGAACTACAGGCGTGTGCCACCATGCCTGGCTGTGTTTTTTTTTTTTTTTTTCCTTTACCAAGAACATGTATTGGTACATTGTATACATAGTGATCATGTGTTTGCTTTTTGAGACAGGGTTTCACATTTAGTTCGGGCAGGCCTTGAAGGCGTACTAGGGCAGCCATACTGGCCTCAAACTGTTTGGTGATTCTCCTGCTTCAGCCTCCTCAGTGCTGGGATTTCAGGCATGCACCACCACACCTGGCTCTTTTCCCTTTGTTACTAGGTCAACTCTTCTGGTCCTTTGCCTTTTTTAGAGTCCATTTATTGATTGTGACAAAATAGCTTGCTGAGTTTTTTGAGTTTGTACTGAACCTATAAATGAATTGAGAAGAACTGACGATATCTTGATGATACATCTATGAGCACAGAATATCTCTTCATTTAGCTCTCTCCACTTATTTAACTATTTGTTGTATTTTTTATATAGCTCTTGTATGTAATTTGTTAGATTTATGCCTGAGTACTTAAGTTTTGGAGACCTAATGTAAATTATATTGCTTTTTTTTTTTTTTTTTTTTGGTACCGGGAATCGAAATATTGCACTTTTTTTTTTAAATTTGAATTATTTTAAATTGCTGGTATATAGGAAAGTGAATTGACTTGTATAGTAATCTTATATATTACAACCTTACTTTAACTGCTCTTCCAGTAGTTTTCTTGTTGATTCTTTTTGATGGTCTACATAATCATGGCATGTAGTAGAGACAGTTTTATTCCTTCCTAGTTAGTATTCTTTTGTGTGTGTGTGTGTGTGTGTGTGTGTGTGGTTCTAGGGATTGAATCCAGGGCCTTCACACTGAGCTACATCCCTAGCCCTTTTAAATTTTTAAATTTTGAGACAGGGTCTTATTAAGTCACCATGTTGCCCAGGCTGGGCTCAGCCTTCTGATACTTTTCTCAGTGTCCTAGAGATGGTGGGACCACAGGTGTGCACCACCACGCCTGGTGTGGAGTTTGCTTTTCTTTTTCGTCATTTAAAATTAATTTTAATGGTACATTTTAGATATACATAATGCTAACATTCATCATAGGGAATTTGTACCTGTACGTGACACATCTTGATTCTTCTTTTTTTCCCATTCTCCTCCCCTCCCTTCAACCCCCCCTTTCCCTCATTTGTAAAAGTTTTGTTTGCTTTTTTCCCTCTATTCTCTTTTTTAAATTTTCCCTTCCTTTTTTTTTATATTTTTATTTTTACTTTTTTGCCATACAGGGTCTTGCTATGTAGTTAAGGCTAGCCTTGAACTTATTACGTAGCCTAGGCTGGCTGAGAACTTCCAATGATTCTCCTGCCACAGCCTCCTGAGTTCTGGGATTATAGTCATGTACCACCACACTTGACCTTGTTTTGTTCTGTTGTATATTTTGTATGTGTGTTTTTGAGACATGGCCTTATTATGTAGCCCTGAATGGCCTTAAACTCACAGCGGTTCTCCTACCTCAGCCTTCAAGATACTGAGATTACAGGCATGTGGTACCATGCCTGGCTGGAGTTTTCAATTGCGAGGTCCTCAAGCTCAAAGATTCCTTCATCAGCACAGTCCACTCCACTAAACAAGTCCATTGAGAGGCACCCTTCATTTCTGTTATAGTCATTTTGTTTTTTTTTGTTTTTGTTTTTTTTCCCAGCACTTCTTTTTTTTCTTAGACTTTCCATATCTGTGTACGTTACCCATCTGTTCTTGTACTGGCTATCCACTAAAGCCCTTAGCATATTGGTCATACTTGTTTTAAATTCTTTGTTTGATAATCCCAGCCCCTCTACCATCTGAGTGTGCTTTGGTATTAGTGTGCCTCGTGAGTTTTCCTTGGTGGCTGGACATGACCTCCTTGCTAAGAGGAGCTGCCATGAAGCGGCCAAGCGTAGTGGTGGTGAGGAGTCTGGGCTCTCCAGCTCTTTGGTTGGGCCAGGTGCTGTGGCCGACCTGTGCTGTCCTTCTTGGCTCCTCACTCCTCCCAGGGTGGGATAGGATGGCTGGTTTGGGCTGGAATCCGTATCTTCCTGCCTGCAGGTCAGATAGGTTCTGATAAAACTTGGGCCCTGGCTGAGTAGTTTCTCCTGAGGGCAGCTCTTAAGAAGAACAGAATGCTCTGGAGTATTTCAGAATGTTCTGTTTTCCCTGCGCCTGCCACAGGCAGGAGGGAGTGTTTCACTGAACTCACCGTGAGAACCTTCTAGAGCCCTTGAAGGTAAAACCCACAAAGTGTAGGGCTATCTGATCTCCAGGGTCCCTGGAGCTTCTGCCCCTCCGGCTGGTGCACATGGAACCCCCATAGCTCGGGTCCTCCCCGGCGCTGGTCCCCCAGAGGTCTCCACACTTGGGTGTCTGGTCTGGGGAGTTGCAGTTTGGGGGGGAAGCAGTCACCTGTTTTAGGATCTAAGGAAAGTGGTTTTTTTACTTTGGTGTTTTACTGGTTGTTGGGATAGATCGGAGACTTTCAAACTCCTTACATGCAGAACCAGAATCCTGAAACCACTTCGTTCATTTTTATGGACAAATAATAGTTCATTGAGTGGTTGGTTATATACCATGTTTTGTTTGTCTGTCTGTTGGTCGGTGGGTATTTGAGTGGTTTTGCACTTTTTGACTATCATGAGTAATACCAGAGCAGGACATTTTTAAACATTTGTGTTACATCTGGGGAGGGTTGTGTACCAGGCCCCGCTATGCCACTGTTCTGCTGTGTCATGCTGTACTCTCTTGGAGCACACCACTCCTAGTGAGCATAAACCAGCATCAGTGAAAAACTAAAGAAGCAGTTTAAAATAAAAAAAGACCATTTATTTGAAGGTGGGAAAAGGGGGAAGAGAGAACAGACACGGTGGACAGCTACTCTGGACAAGTAGAGGGTATTCAAAAGTGAATAATTGGTGGATTTCATGTCAGCAACTCCTTTTATTGACATCCTTGTCCCAAATAGGCTCCTAGAATCTGATTGGCTCCCTGGCTTGTCTAACCTTGGATTTCTTCTGGCTGTGTGACTTTTCCCTGTCCTTTGGTGGAGGGTGAGATTATGGGTGGGGGCTTTAAAAACAGGTTACTTAGGTTTAAAGTATTAAGTAAGGTTTTTTTTGTTGTTTTTTTTTGTGTGTGTGTGCTGGGGATGGAACTCAGGGCCTTGTGCTTGTGAGGCAAGCACTCTAACGGCTGAGTTAAATCCCCAGCCCTAGTAAGGCATTTTTGTTGATCGTGCTCCTTGGGACCGCCCTGATCTTAGTTTGTTTGCCTTTGTCTTTTTTATTGCTGGAGGCAGTGGCTATACCCTTAGTAAGTCTCTCCATTAAATTCTTCTTTGTTTTGTTTTGTTTTTCAGATAGGGTCTCCTGTTGAAGTTCAGGTTTGGCAATCCTCCAGCCTCAGCCTCCTCCAGCATGCTGGGATTACAGGTGTACACTGCCACACCTGGCTCCTCCATTAATTTCTAACAAAGCTCGAGGAGGCCTTCATTTTATCTTTTTCTTACCTATGGGGCCCCTGTCCCTACATTTGTAATTCCCAGATGGGCGTGGCGGTACATGCCCGTCTTCCCAGCATTTGGGCTGCTGAGGCAAGAAGATTGCGAGTTTGAAGCTAGCCTGGGCTACATACATAGGAAGTTCAAGGCAGCTTGTCTCAAAACAAAAATAAAAATATGGAAAGAAAGAAATCTGTAATGCCCAGACAATAAAGCTGAATTTTAGCTGGACGTGGTGGTGCATGCCTGTAACCCCATGTACTTGGGAGCCTGAGGCAGGAGAATTACAAGGTCTAGGCCAGCCTGGGCAATTTAGCAAGACTGTCTCAAAATAAAAAATAAAAAGGGCCAGAGATGTGTCCCCGTGGTAGAGCACCCCTGGGTACCCCCAGTACCCCCATTTCCTCCAGTACCACGAGGGAAAAAAATGTTGAGTTTTTTTATATCTATCAGTTTTGGGTGGGTGGGGTACAGGGGATTGAACTCAGGGCCTTTGCATTGAGATAGATACCTTCCTAGCTCTTTTTTTTTTTTTTTTTTTTTTTT
>PVJO010029738.1:0-16427 GCA_004026905.1 Hystrix cristata
AAAAAAAAAAAGAAAGAAAGAAAGGGACAAGGAGATGGATCTCTTGCAATAGGGAAGTGATCCAAGTGAACAATAGCAAGGGGTGAGGAAGAAGGGAAGCAGAAATAAGAATAAAGATATGCCATGTACAGGGACCTAATAATTTCAATTAATGTCAACACTATACACCATAACATTTGCTAAGACAAATAAAAACAGCAAGTAT
The DNA here is from genome assembly GCA_004026905.1 of Hystrix cristata. NCBI lineage: Eukaryota > Metazoa > Chordata > Mammalia > Rodentia > Hystricidae > Hystrix > Hystrix cristata. The sequence continues at coordinate 206 of PVJO010029738.1, forward strand.
ATAAAAGAGGATAGAGGACCTGGTGGGAGTCCTGAAGAAGTGTGATTAAGTCCTCCTGGCTATAATAGGGTAAATCGATTATCAAGAGGAAAAATGAAGATTCAGAGTCAGGTTGGCTTCTTTCATTCTTTTCTTCCTTAGTAATTTATTTCCTTTTTACACACACGAAGCTGTACCAATTTACAGAGACTCATGGGATGTTTTCATCCATATATATTCTATAATGCTCGAAGTAGGTTAGACATCCCTATTGCCTCAAAATTGTATCATTTCTTTATGTTGAAACATCCAATGTGTTTTCTTCTAGTTTCTTGAAAAGTGCAATGTCATATTATTATTATTATTATTATTAAAAAACATTATTTTCATCTTTAGTCACCCCATTGTTCAGTAACCCACCAGAACTTCTTATGCATGCCTAGCTATATCTCAGTACACATTAAACAGTCTTTCCCCACTATTGCCCACTGTCCTCAAACTTTCATAACCCCTATTCTACTACCAAAGTGTAAAAGATCAACTTTTTTTTAGACTCCACATATGAATGCTACCATGTGGTATGTGTCTTTGTATGCCTGATTTATTTGACATTCGGTTACATCCATCTTTTTTCCATATCACAGGATTGCATAGTTTTTCTGGGTGAAGAGTATTCCATTGTAAAAATATATATTATTTTCTATTTTTTAGAGTTGCTCAGCAAATTTATTTTCATGTGTGTGTGTGTGTGTGTGTGTGTGTGTGTGTGCTGGGGTTCCTTTGTATTTTTGTTAACTTTTTTATTGGTAAAAGTTTGAAGTATATGGTTACATTCCTTCTGATGAGTAGATACATATATGTAATATTTTTGTTATTTGCATGCAGGAGGCTTTCAAAATATTGAAAATGATTATTGCATTTTGGTTTTGTCTTTTCAAAGAACAAAGTGACTAAGCATATCCCTAAGTAACTCATATTTTTTTTATTGTTACATATTTGGAGTACATGATTTTGAAGTTCATTTTAAGAAGTAGGTACATGTTCTTAACATACCTTGATTCTTTTTATTCTTCCACCCTTCTTAAGGTACCTTCATCCCTCTGTCTCTAAATACCCTTTCTCAATATTTATTATTGTTATCATTGTTATTAATTATTTGTAAAATGTAAAGATTGCAAGATTGCATATTTTGTCAGTAATTGTCACATGTACTTGACTCAATTTAAATCATTTTATGTCCCTTTGTCCTCCTTCCCTTTTTCCCACTTTCATTCTTTTGGTCCTTTTCCCATTTGTAAAAGATCTATCTCCCTGTTTTTCAATCAATCTTTTACATTGCTCTTTATTTGTGTTTTGCATTACTCAAATGAGATAAACCATATGGTATCTAAGAGCATGTTTTGGATTTATTTCACTTAATATTATGTTTTAAAGTGTATCTATTCTTCCTAAAAATGTCTTGAGTTTATTCTTCTTTATCATTGAGTATTATTCCATTATGTATCAATATCACATTTCCTATATTCATTCATCTGTTGGCAGACATGTACATTGCATCCAAGATTTAGATATGAATTGTGCTGCTATAAACATTGGAATGCATGTACAGTATCTCTGTAATATGACATCTTTAGAACTTTTCTGATGATATCTAGAAGGAAGACGGCTGGATAAAATGGAATTTATATTTCCAGCTTATTGATAAATTTCCACACTGATTTCTGTAGTGTTTTGATCCCCACCAGCAATGGAAAATGGTATCTTTTACATGGCAGCCAGCGCAGCATTTGTTTTTATGTGCCATCTTGATAATCATCGTTTTTCTGGTGTAATATAAAATCTTAGTGTTGTTTAAATTTGGATTTCTCTATTGGCCAGGTATTTTGAAGATGATTTTAAACATATGTTTCTTAGTCATTTGTACTTCTAAGATATGTCTATTCATTTACTTGGCCGTTCTTTGATTGGTTCTTTTATTTCGAGAGGTCTAATTTTTAAAAGTCTTTATATATTCTAGACATTAGTCTTTTGTCAGAGGAATAGCTGGGAAAGTTTTCTCCATTCTGTAGGTTGTTTTTTCACCTGTTAATTGTTTCCTCTCCCGTGCAGAAGCTTTATCATTTGATATAATCCAATTTGTTGGGTTTTGCTCTTATTTCTTGTTCAGTTTAGAAAGTACTTGCCTGAACAAAAACTTCAAGTGTTTTACATATTGTGGTGGACCTAATATGGTCAACTTGAGCCAGAACGCCCAGCTGGACTGAGTTGGTGTGATGCCGGGGGGGTACGAGATCCACCTGAGGGTTGTTGTGGATACAACATAAGACAGAGTGGGAGCTGTGGCTAGTTGGCGGGCTGTTTCCCAGGAGAAGCTCTCCTGTGGCTGGTTCTTCCAGAGGGGGCTCGGCTGTCCTCATCAAGGAAGGAGCTCGGGGCCTTGCCATCATCGAGGATGGCTGCTGTTGCTTTGGAGGAGCTCTGGTTGTCATCTCTGCTGCAAGCATCGTATCCTGGCTCCAGCCATCATGTGCAGACATGGACGTACATGGGACAGTGCTGTGGGCTCCCAGCCCTCGATTGGATCTTTTGGGTCTCCAGTGCCTAGACAGATATTGGGCACCTTCTGCATTTGGCTTCTGGGTGAATATTGTAAATTTCCCCTATTAAATCTGCTCTCTTATGACCATTGGCTCTGAAAATCTAACTAACACACATATCTTATAGTACAGTAGGTTAAGTGTTTCTTTTTTTAGTATGCATTCAATCCATTTTGACTTTAGTAAATGGATTATACTCATATATCTCATAGTGAGAGATATGAGTCAAGCTTCAATCTTCTGAACATGAATAGCCAGTTTTGTCAGCACCACTTTCTAGAGACTATTTTCTCCTTGAACACAGGATTATGGCTCCTATATAAAGGATGAAATAGCTGAGTGTGTGTGTGTGTGTGTGTGTGTGTGTGTGTGTGTGTGTGTGTGTGTTGCATCGTCTCCTCTGTTCCACTGATGCACATGCTTGTGTTTGTACCAATACCATGCTGTTTTCGTCACTATAGCATTGTAGTATAACTTGAAGTCAAATATTGTGATGCCTCCTGTTTTACTCTTCTTGCCCAGGAATGCTTTTGCTCTTCAGGGTCTCTTATGGTTACACATGAATTTTAAGATTTTTTGTCTCTAAAACTTTGAGTAATGTTTTAAATATTTGACTGGGATCACATTAAATCTATATATTAATTTTGGAAGACTGGCCATTTTGGTAATATTCCTTCTGCCTAGGCTGGAACAGTGGATAACATTCCAGTTTTTAATGTCCTCATCAATCTCCATTTTAGTGTACTGTAGTTTTCATTTTGAGGTCTTTTACTTCCTCAGTTAGGTTAATTCCTAGGTATTTCATTTTTCTTCAGGCTATTACAAATTGTGTTCCCCTCAGAATTTCTAAGTGAGTTCATTATTCATGTACAAAAATGATACCGACTTTTGCATGTTGATTTTGTATCCTACTACATTACTAAATTTGGCTATTAATTTAAGAGAAGTTTGTAGAATTTTGTGGGTCTATTCCTTTCCTAAAAATAACACTTTAATTCCTTTCTCTTGTCTGATTGCTCAGGTTAATGTTTGGAATACTGCATTCCACAGAAGGGGTGATAGTAGCCATCCTCATCTTGTTCGCAATTTTAGAGGGAATGCTTTCAGATTTTTTTTCCCCTATTTAATATGATGTTAACACTGGTTTGTGAAAAACTGCTTTTATGTGATTCAGGAAGGTATATAATTATTTTTCCATAACTATTTTTTCTATAACTGTTTTTTTCATGATTTATTGTGAATTGGTGTTGGATTTTCTCAAGTGCTTTTTTGTCATCCATCCAGATTTTTGTTCTTGCTTCTGTTGTGGTGTATTCCATTCATTACTTGCATGCAGTGAATCATGCTTGCACCTCTGGTATGAAAACTACTTGGTCATGGTGTATGATACTTTTAATAATTTGTTGCATTCCATTTGCCAATATCTTATTCAGGATTTTTGAATCTATGTACATTAAGGAGATTGGCCTGTACTTTGCCTTTTAGTTGGGTCTTTGTTAGTTTTGGGATTACAGGAATGCTGCCTTTCAAAATTATTTGGGATGCAGTCCTTCCACCAATTTCATTGGAGAATTTTAGAAGTATTGTCTTTTTTAAAATTTTATTTTATTAGTATATATTTCCCATACATATCAATCACCTTCATTACAGAAAATTTGTAACTCTACATAATATATCTTAATTCATTTTCCCCATTTTCCTCCCCACTCTTCAATTCTTCCTCCCCTCCCCATTTATAAAAATTTTGTTTACATTTTCCCATTACATTACTTTTTTTTTTCATTTCCCTTCCTCCCCTTCTCCATCCCACCTCCTTTGTTCCCCTTCCCACTTGAATATTTTCTTCCTACTTCCCAATAGCTATCATCCATTTTGATCTTTATTTATGCTTTTGGTTTCTCACACAAGAGAAACTGTGTGATATTTAGACATACATGTTTGATTTATTTCACTTAAAAGTATGATCTCAAGGTGCATCCATTTACCTATAATGTCTCGAATTTATCCTTCTTTATGGCATAGTAGTAATACATTGTATATAAAAACCATATTTTCTTTATCCACTCATCTGTTGATGGGTATCTAGGCTGTTTCCAAAATGTAGCTATTATTAATTGTGCTGCTATAAACATGGGTGTGCATATATCACTTTGGTATGATTCTATTAACTCTTTGGGGAAGATAGCAAGAAGAGGAATAGTTGGGTCAAATGGAACCTCTAGTTTTAGTTTTATGAGCAGTATCCATACTGATATCTACATTGGTTATACCAAATTACACTCCCACCAAAAGTGAAGAAGAGTTCCTTTTTCCTCACAGCCTCACCAGCATTTAATATTGTTTGATTTCTTGATAATAGCCATTCTTTCTAGAGTGAGATGGAATCTCAGTGTTGTTTCAATTTGCATTTCTAAAAGGACCAATGATGTTGAACATATTTTCATATATCTATTTGTTGTTTGTACTTCTTCATCAGAGAATGGTCTATTCTTTTAAAATGCCTATTTTTGAATTGGGTCTTTGAATTTGGGGGGGTCTGTTTTTTTTTGAGTTCCTTAAATATTCTACATATTAGTCCTTTGTCTGAGGAATAGCTGGTAAAAATATTTTTCCCATTCTGTGTTTAGTCTTTTCTCTCTTCTGGTGATTTCTTTTGCTGTGCCAAAAGTTTTTAATATGATGAGATCTCAGTTGTTGATTGTAGCATTGCCTGTGTGGTTGGGGTTTTGTTCATAAAGTCTTTGGCATGTGGAAAGGCAGTTTTCATAACATCATTTATTAAAAAGGTTATCTTTCTTCCAGTGAAGGTGTTTGGCCCCTTTTTCAAAGATAAGACAGCTGATGTGCTTGGAGTTGCTTTGTATCTTGTAGCATGTTTCATTGATCCTCAGGTCTGCTCTGTCTTTCTTTCTTTCTTTTTTTGCAAGTATCAAAGTACTATGCTGTTTTTCACAGTAGCTTTTTAATATAACTTCAAATCACTGATTGTGACACTCCTGCCTTGCCTTTGTTATCCAGAATTGCCTTTGCTATTCTAGGTCTCTTCTGGTTCTATATGAATTTTAGGATTGTTTCTCTAGTTCTGTGAGGTGTACTGCTTAGTATTTTGATTTGGATTGCATTTAATCTGCATAACAGTTTTGAAAGTATGACCATTTTCACTATATTGTTCCTGCCTATTCATGAACAGTAGGTATTTTTCCATTTCTTGATATTCTCTTCCATCTCCTTTTCCAGAGTATTGTATTTTTTAATGCATAGATCTTTCACTTCATTTGTTAGACTTATTCCTATATATTTTATTTTCCTTTATGCTAGTTTGAAAATTATATTTTCCCTAATTTATCTCTTGGCGAGTTTGTTATTCATGTACAGTAATGTTATTAATTTTTGATTGTTGACTTTGTATCCTGCTATGCTGCCTAATTTGGTTATTAATTCTTTGAGTCTCTTGGTGGAGTTTTGGGGGTCTTCTATATAGAGTATCAAGTCGCCAAAAAATAATGATAATTTGACTTCTTATCTTCTCCATATTCCTTTTATTTTTTCTCTTATCTAATTGCTCTAGCTCATGTTTCCAGAATTATATTAAATTGGAGTGGTGATAGTGGGCAACCTTGTGTTGTTCCTGATTTTAGAGTGAAAGCTTTCAGTTTTTCACCATTTAGTATGATGTTGGCTGTTGGTTTGTCATAGATGGCTTTTACCAGATTGAGATTAAGACCTTCTATTCCAGTTCTTTGTAATTTGTTTTTAATCATGAATTGGTGTTGAACTTTGTCCTGTGCTTCTTCTGTGTCTATTAAGATGATCATGTGGTTTTTGTGCTTGGTTCTGTTGATGTGGTGCATTATATTTATTGATTTCTGTATGTTGAACCATCCATGCATCCCTGGGAAGAATTCCACTTGATCATGGTGTACAACCTCTTTGATGATTTGTTTCACTCTGTTTGTAAGATTTAGCTTATTGAAGATTTTTTTCATCTATATTCATTAAGGAGATTGGCCTGTAGTTCTCTTTTTTTGGTTGGATCCTTCTCTGGTTTTGTTATCAGGGTAGTGTTTACTTCCAGAGATAAGTATGGAAGTATTGCTTCCCTTGCATTTTAATTAAAGAGTTTGAGATGTGGCATTAGATCTTCTCTAAATTTCTTGTAGAATTCAGCAGTGACTCCATCAGGACCTGACTTTTCTTTGTTGGTAGGAGTTTAATTACTTCTTCAATTTCAGTGACTGATATCAGGTTATTTAGAGGTTTTATATCTTCTTGATCCATTTTTGGTAACCCATATGTATCTATGAATCTGTCCATTTATTCTGTATTTTCTATCATATTAGAATAAAGTTTCTTAAAGCAGGTATTGATGATCTTCTGGATTTTTGCAGGATCTATTGTGATTTCACCCTTTTCATTCCTAATTGCATAGATTTGAGTCTTTCCTTTTTTTTGATGGAGGTGGCTGAGGGTTCGTCAATTTTATTTAAATTTTCAAAGAACCAAACCTTCAATTCATTGATTCTTTGTATTGTTTTCTTAGTTTCAATTGCATTAATTTTGGCTCCAATCTTTATAGTGTTCTCTCATGTACGAGCTTTGGGCTTTGCTTTCTCTTCTTTTTCTAGAAGCTCAAGGTTCAACATTAGACTATTTATTTGAGCTCACTCTGTTTTTCTGATATGGGAATTCAATGGTATGAACTTCCCTCTTAGGACTGTTTTCATTGCATCCCATAAATTTTGCTAAGTTGTATTAGCATTATTGTTCTATTGTAGAAACTGTCTAATTTCTTCTTTGATTACATCTCTGATCCACTGATTGTTCAGGAGGGTGCTATTTAATTTCCATGTGTTTATTAAGTTTTTGTGGTTCCTTTTGCCATTTATTTCCAATTTCAATGCACTATGGTCTGATAGTATGCATAGGATAATTTCGATTCCTTTGCATTTACTTAAGCATGTTCTATGAGACAGCATGTGGTCCATTTTGGAGAAAGTCTCACGTGAAGCTGAGAAGAATGTGTATTCTGATGTTGTGGCTTGGAGTGCTCTGTATACATCTACTAAGTCAATTTGTTCAAAAGTTTGGTTCAGTTCTGATATTCCCCTGTTGATATTTTGTCTAGTCGGTCTGTCTATTTGTGACAGTGGGATATTGAAGTCCCACATTACAATTGTATTAGTAGTTATTTGGTTTTTCTTGTCCATTAATATTTGTTGTATATAGTTAGGTTTGCTGGTATTTGGGAGCTATATATTTATGGTTGTCATCTCTTCTTCTTGGATTGTTCCCTTTACAAGGATGTAGTGACCTTCTTTGTCTCTCTTAATCAATCTTGGCTTGAAACCCACTCTGTCTGCAAATAGAGTAGCTGCCTCTGCTTTTTTCTGGGTTCCTGTTGCCTGATGTATTGTTTTCCATCCTTTGACTTTCAGTCTATGAATTTAATTTTGAATTAAATGTGTTTCTTGTATGCGCCATATTGTTGGTTCTTGCTTCTTGATCCATTCTGCCAGTCTGCATGTTTCAATTGGTGAATTGAGACAATTTACATTGATACTTATAACTGATACATTTTGACTTATCCTTGTCATGTTATTTTCCTTTTGTTGGCTCTCCAGTTTTCCCTTCTATATAATTATTTGCCCTTCCTTGTGGATTCATTCTGTTGGGGTTCCTGGAGTTGTAGTCCTAATTTTCTCTTTCTAGAATGCCCTTCAGAATATTTGGAGTGCTGGTTTGGTCTCATGAACTCTTCAGATGTTCTTTGTCATGGAAGTATCTTACTTCTCCATCAATTTTGAAAGAGAGTTTTGCTGGGTACATCAATCTGGGCTGGAGGTTGTTTTCTTTTAGGGCTTGAAATACTTCATACTAAGCTCTCCTTGACTTGAGGGTTTGTGTTGTGAAGTCTGCTGTGATTTTGATGGGCTTTCCTTTATAGGTTATTTGTTTCCTTTCTCTGATATTTTTTAATATTCTGTTCTTGTGCTGAATTTCTGGAATCTTGACTATTATATTCATTGGGGTAGATTTTTCTGATCATGACTAATTGGATTCTTATATGCCTCACTTATTTGTATGTCAAGTTCTTTTTCCATACTTGAGAAGTTTTCTGCCATTACTTCTGTGAACAGGCTTTTCATTTCATTTGTACTATCTCCTGCTTTTTCACTGACTCTGATCAATCTTATGTTATTCTTCTTTGTGTAATCTAGCAGCTGTTGATTAGCAACATTGATTTTTCCTGATCCCTTATCATTTTGAAGAATTCTTTTCATGATCATTAACCAAAATCTTGTCTTCAACGTCTGAAAAGCTGTCTTTACACTGTTTCATTCTACTGTCGATACTTTTGATAGAATTTTTAATCTCCTGGACATCTGTTAGAATCTGTTTCAAGGATTCCATTTGTTTCCTATATTGGGCATTTGTGGTTTCCCATCATCTTCCTAAGCTCCTCTATTTTTTTTTTGTCTCTATCTGCTCTAGAGTCACTAATCATGCATTTTATTCTGGAAGTGATTTCTGTTTTGACTTTTTTCTGGAGCCTCATTCATCTGCTTTCTTACCTCTGCTGTTATTGCTTCCAAGTGTGTAGGTGGAAGGCTTTCAGATTGTTCCACCTCAGTACCCCTGGGTTTTCTCTTGGCAAGCTGGAGGTCTAGGGTTGCATCTGGTTTGTGTGTCTTCTCATTTTCTATTTTTTTTCTTTTTGTAATATAATTCCTGAGTTGATGCTTATGAATCGCCTATGGCAGGTAGCTTTATTGTTAGTATCAAGAACCTTTTGGAAATGACTGCTTCCTCAGAGATGTCTTGCAGATGTAGCTGGGGTTTTTTGGGGGTTTTGAGTCAGTTCCAAGACCTACTTATTCAGTTTATTGGGGGATGAAAAATTGCTGTCTATTTGGCCAGTTCCTGGTTCTTTGACTCTATAGTGTTATTTATGACCCTCAGGCAATCGCAATCTTGGCATAAAGGGAAGAGCTGATTAAAACAATTCTGTCACCCTGGCTAAAGTAGTTCAATCAGCCACAACAATAGCATCAAACACAGCCTAGAAAATGATAAACTGTAGTAACTATCAATCTGCCACCTTTAACAATGTGGACTAGTTTTGTTGTTATATAACAATATCCAAAATAAACCAGAAAATTGTATACAGTAAGTATGCCCTCAATATGGCGATTTTACCCTCAGGGGAGAAAATTCAAAAGGGACTAGGAGGAAAAATAGGGAAATAGTAGTAGAGAAAGTGATTCTAAGCAAGGCTGGAGAACAGGCAAAGATTATGCAAATTTTGGGAACTAGTGAAGAAAACAGGATGGGAGGAGAGAAGGAAGAAATAAAATCAAGGACAGAACAAAACAAGAACAACAAAATCTAGAATTTCACTTTCATATAAAAACAAGAAAAAAGGGAAGAGGAAAAAAGTAAAAAAAAAAAAAAAGAGAGAGAGAGAGAGGAAAAGAAAAGAAAAGAAAAAAGCAACAACCGGGGGAAAAAATGTCAACTTCTAGGCATGACTCTACTATCACTGGTAAAGTAGGTCTAGGTCCTTGCTGATTAATCCTAGCAGTAGATTTATGGCAGGATAGTGGGTTTTCTCAGCTGGGTTCAATAGCAAGACTTCAGCAATTCTGCTAAAGTTCAGTCTTGTCACTAGCTTTGGGGTTGGAACCTGATTTGTTCAGCTGGAGACACACTGTATGTCTCCCACTGGCTTGGATACAGTTCCCTGCTGGTTTGCACTTGGCTCCTTGCCCTCCTGCTGACATGAATTTGAACTTTGCTGCACCTTGCTCCACCTTGCCCTGGCGCCAAAAGCCACAGACAACTTTTCTGACTTCTGAGCTTGAATCTTTGCCAAGATGGTGATCAGATGATCACCCTCTCCTAGGGGACATCTGATCCCAGATAACTCACCAGTCTCTGCAGTCTTCTGTGTCCACCACTCCACTCCGTTTGTGTTTCTTTCTGTAGAGGCCTCTGGGGTCACGAGTAGTCACTGTGCATCTGCAGGCTCAAGCTGCATCACCCTCACCAAGAGCTGGGACTGCTTGCCAGGACCAAGCCAGGACTCTGGGAGAAAGTGCCATCTGTCTGTCACCTCCTTCTTCTGAGCTGGTCTCTCCTTTTCTTGCTCTGTAGTCTTCAACTCTCGCTTCAGATCCCTGCTGGGTCCTGGGAACACACTTTCCTCCTTCTTCTATTTCCTAAATTGCTGTTCAATTTGGGCAAATATCAGAGAGGCTTTTTCTCTGCTGTTCACCACTCTGCCATCTTCCCAGAAGTCTCATTAATTGGAATTCTATATGTATCACTTATATGTATGTCAAATTCTTTTTCCATGTTTGGGAAGTTTTCTGCTATTACTTCGGTGAATGGTTTTAAATTTTCTTTGTGTGTTGTATTCTGATTTTTCATTGATTCCAATTAATTTTGTATCGTTCTTCTTGGCATTGTCTAGCAGCTGTTGGACTGGTGTTTAATGGCCTCTTGCTATTTTTAAGAAGTCTTTTATTAGATGATCACCAATTGCAGTACTGTCTTCTAGATCTGATATTCTGTATTTACGTTAGTCGAATACACTATGTATGCTTCCAATACAATTTTTAATCTTCTGGATATCTATTGTATCTGTTTTATAGCATGCAGTTCTTATTTATGTTGGGCATGCATTCATGATTTCTCTAGGCTCCTCTGATTTTTTTTTATCTGTATCTTCTCTAAATTCAGTGATCATTTCCTTCATTATGGTTGTCATCTCTTTGGCTGCCTGCATGATTATTTCCGATTTGTTTCCATCTAGGGACTTATTCATCTGCTTTGTTACTTCTGCTGCTACACTTTTATAAAATTTAAGTGGAAGGTTTTTTTATTTTTTCTACCTCCGTGCCCTCCTGGATTAATTTGGGCAAATCGAGTGTTTTAGATTGCATCTTGCTTCTGTATTTTCTCATTTTTTATTTTTATTTTGTTTATTTGTCTTCCACATTGAGGCTTGCAAATTTTTTAAGATAGGTAGTTTCATTACTAGTATCAAGACCCCTATAGGTAATAACTATTTTCAGAGCTGTCTTCTGGGTGTAGCTGGTTTTGGCCTTTAAATCTGTCCCAGGATCTTACCTCTTCTGTTCATTAGGGATAAGAGATTGCAGCCTGTTTGGTCTCACACCCAGTTCTTTGGAACTGTGCTGTAGTATTGTTTATTGCCCTCAAACAGTCTAGGTATTGGCATACAAGGAGAATGAACTGACCTCAACAGCTATGCCACCTTGGCCAATTTAGCACAATCAATAATAACTATAGTATCAAACACAAACTGGAAAATTACAAGCTGTAATAACTAATACTTTGTCACCTTTAACCCTAGGTACAAGATTTAGAGTTACATAAACAAATCTAAGACAAATCAGAATATTATATACAGTAAATATTCTCAGAATAGAGCAAATCATGCCTTTTTATTGTAAAGCAGTATTCAGCTGTAGTGAGATATAGTTAACTGGATATTGATTCATAAGGGTAAATGGTACTAGTATGAAAGTGTGGGAAAAAAAGCAAAAGCAATAGCCTATGAGAGGAAAAACAGTGGTAGACGTGAAGAATGTGTTAAGATTGATGTAGGACATCCTGCTAAAGACTAAAGGGAAATTAATGATATTAGATAACAGTAATAGAGATGACCACCTAGGAGAAGGTTAAATAATAGGAAGTGAAGAGAAACTGGAGGAAAAGAAAATAAGAAAAAAAATACTAAGGAACTAGTTGAAAGAGTGAAAGTGAGAAAAGAAGGAGAGAGAGCATAAAAACACGGCCCATTCAAACAAATAAAGTAATGTTAAAAAGGGTGGGTCAAGAAAATGTGTGGTTATATCCCAACTTCTTCCAAAAGAAAAAAAAGTGAAAAATCAAAAATGTATCAAATGTTATCACTATGTACATCTAAAATGTACCATTAAAATAAAATAAAGTATCAATAATAATAATGGGTATAAAAAGGAGAGAGAGAAAGAACTTCCTATATATTTCCAGATGAGTGTTTCGTTCCAAGGTCAGCAGTCCTTATTAGTCTTACAAGTCACATTCTTTGTTGCCCCCCTTTATAGTCTGTAAGTTTGTATGGAGGAAACTCAGTTCAAGGGAGCCTCTCTCCATAGTTCCATTTGTGCCAGCTGTTCAAGCTGATAACTGGACAAGGGAAGGTGTGGTGCCCTGTTTCTGAGGCTCCAGTTGTGGGTTTCTTCTTGTTGAGGATCGATGATGGTAATCCGATGGATTTTCCACTGTCTGTGGGAAAGGTTTTTGTATATGGAGGCTCTTGTTGGCTATCGGACCTGACTCTCAGTCCTGTGGATGCTCAGAGGAGAAGCAAACCTTCCCAGGACTAACTAAAGTAGATATCTACAAGCACAGTGAGTGCGTAGAGTGCAGGGTATTGTCTCATGTGTGTCCGGAATACTAGGAAGAATAGACAGCCTTTAACCATTGCTGCTTAACCAGGCAGAGGACTGGTCTATGGTGTGAGGCAGGGACTGTGTCCAGGGCACTGCCTGAATGCAGGGTGGAGACTCTGCTGTGCTCAGGGTGCTTGGAACAGCCCATACAAGTCCTGGTGGCCCAGTGACTGGTGTCAAGTGTCAGACAGAGACTCTGGTGGTTCTAGGATTAGAGCAGGTCACTGAGAGCTCAGTGTAAACTCAAGGGAGTACAGTGTGCTGAGTCCTGAAGCAAACCAGACTACTATTAGCTCTGTGTGCTCCATAAATGTCTCAGTTTGCTTAGAATAAAATGTAGCCTCCCAGCAATGACTCAGGTGTGCTCAGTGTCTAGTATAGAAGACTCCCAACACAGGCAGCATTCGCTTGGTTATCTGCTCAGAGTCTCAGAAGGAGTAGGTGGGTTCAGGAAGGGAGCAGCTCCCTGGTAACTTCCCCCTGGTATGTGCCAGCAAAAAATGCTGCCAGTCTGTAATATCCTCTGTTTGGGGAGGGGATAATGAGATGAGGGGTCATATACCCCAAGTCTATCACAAGTGGGTTGACTCTGCCATGCTAGTTGTATCCTGCAAGTTATTTGGGAGCATCTCAAAATGGTGGTTCCTGTTCTGGGTGCAGGCTGAGATCCTGCATGCAGTCCTGTCTGACTGCTTTGCTTCCTTTAAGCTCCCATGCTTATGTTTTGTTTGATCTACAAGTGTCTTCTTTTGAATTGATTTTTTGCATCAGGATGTATGTCTCTCCCTTCTTCCAGTTACCTGTGTTTTTAGTTGATATTCTCTAAGTCTCTCTGGTGTGACCCCCCTCTATTCAACCATGTTGCTCTCCTCCAACGTATTGGTTTTATAATGCCTTAATGGTCTTGTAGAATTCAGCATTTTCTTGAGAATAAATCACTTTCTGGGCTTTTCTTAATGATAGGTTATTTGTTACTTCCTCAATTTATTTTCTTATTTTTGGATTGTTCAGCATTTTTCTTTAAATTTTGCAATTCTTTAGATTCTAAAAATCTGTACATTTCTTCAAGATTTTCTAATTTATTGGAATACAATTTTAGTAGTAGTTACTATCTTCTTAACTTTAATGGTTTCCACTGAAATTTCATATTTCATTTCTAATTGCATTAATTGGAATCCTTTCTCCTTATTTCTTTTTTAGTACATGTTTGCAATACATAATATTTACATTTATCTTGGGGAGTAGGTACATGTACATGATATAGCTAGTTTCTTTGTTTTAGTCCTCTTTTCCACGCTCTTCCCTCCCTCTACCTGTAAATCTCCTTTCCTCATTTTCAGTCTTGTAATTATCACAATTCTTAGCTCTTTTTTGTAACATATAATATTTACATTGATTGAAGTTATTACATTTCTGTACATGGTATATCTTAATTCTACTTACTTTCCCTTCCTCTACTCCCCTACCTTTGCCCTTGGTCTCCTGGACACTTTCCAATTTGCAAGAGGTCTAGCCCCCCTGTTTCCTTCTATCCATCCTTTATTATGCTCTTTGTTTATAATTTGCCTTACTTAAAGGAGTGATGCCAGACAGTATTTACGCTTGTGTGACTAATTTATTTCACTCAATATTATACTTTCCATATACATCTATTTTCCTAAAAATGTCTAGAATTTGTCTGTTACAGCCGAGTAGTAGTCCATTATGTATAGATTCCACATTTTCTTTATCCATTAATCTGCCAATAGTCATAAAAGCACTTTCCAGGATTTAGGTATTATGAATTATGCTGCTATATACTCCATGACCCATCACCGTAATATGACGCTTTCAGCTCTTTGGGGGAAGATACCTAAAAGAGGAATAGTGGGGTCATGTGGACTTTCTAATTTTAGTACTTTGCAAATATATCCATTCTGATATTCAAGTGTGTTGTACTATATTTGCATTCCCACCAATGATGTAGGAGGGTTTCATTTTCACCAAAGCCTATTCAATATTTGTTATTATTTGACTTGATAATTGCTGTTCTTTCTGGTGTAAGATGGAATCTTAGTGTTCTTTCAATTTGTATTTCTCTAATGGCCAGAGATGTTGAATATTTTTTTCATATATTTGTTGGCCAGTTTTACTTTTGAGAAGTGTCTGTTCATTTAACTTGTCCATTTGTTGACTTGGTCTTTTATTTTAGATGGTCTTTTTTTAGTTCTTTATATATTATTTGTATTAATCCTCTGAGATATAACTGATAATATTTTTCCCACTCTGTAGGTTGTCTTATCACTCTACTGATTAATTTCTTTGCTGTGCAGAAGCTATTTAATTTCATTCAATCCCATTTGTCTATTTTCATTTTTATTTCTTGTGTAGTTAGGGTTCTGTTTAAAAAAAAATCCTTTCCTACACCTATAATTTCAAGTGTATAAAATGTCTTGTCTTCCAGTAGGTTCAATGTTTCTGTTTTAATATTTGAATTTTTGGTCCATTTTGATATTATTTTAGTACATGGTGAGAGATGATACCTGCCTCAATCTTCTGCAAAGAGAGAAGCAGTTTTCCCACCATCGTTTGTTGAGTAGACTTTCTTCCATCATATAACTTTTCTTCCTTTGAGAAAGAACAAGTAGCTGAATGTGTCTGGGGATGTTTCTATATGCTACATTCTATTCCATGGTTCCACATGTTTGTTTTTATACCTGTACCATGCCGTTTTTTTTTTTCACTGTTGCTTTGTAGTATAGTCTGAGGTCTGGTATTTTGATGCCTTCTGCTTTGCTATTGTTGCCCAAGATTATTTTTGCTATTCTGGGACTCTTCTGGTTCCATATGAATTTTAGGAATGTTTTCTCTAAAATTGTGAAGAATTCTTCTTTTTTTTTTTTTTAATTGGGATTGGATTTAATCTGTGTAATAGATTCAGGTTCATGGCCATTTGGATTATATTTGTTGTGATTATCCAGCAGCAGGAGGCATCTTTCCATTTTCTGATGTCCTCTACAATCGCCTTTCTCAGAGTGCTGTAGCTTTTTTTTTTTTTTAAATTTTATTTTAAACCAAGAACATGTATTGGTACATTCTACATACAATGGTCACATTCATTACATTAATTCTGTACCTATACATGATGTATCTTGGTTCTCCCCCCTCTCCCCCCCTCCCCTCTGCACCCTCCCTCCCTATTTA
>PVJO010029739.1:0-16417 GCA_004026905.1 Hystrix cristata
AATGCTGAATTCCACATGAATGCTGGTCCTCAGACCCATCACCTTCAAAGAAAGATCTCCTATAATGTCTCTCTTTTTCAACAAACTCTGTTAACTATCAGGCCTTCTCTCTTTTCCTTCCTTATCAAACACATTGAAATACTTTGCATTCCATTTTGTTGATATATTTACTGTAAAAATTTGAATACTCTTAGAAGATCGCTATAATTTTTATTTTTTTTCAATATGTAAATATTGTTTCAGTAGCTGGTCAGGAGAAGTTTTGTAAGAAAATTTGATAATAATTTGACAAAGCAAAAACTAAAATTTGACAGAACTAAAATTAACAATAATGTTTTTCGTTTTTAAATTCTGATCATGTCAGCTATTTGGTCCACCTTCTATGCTGCAATTTATGTAAGTGATATTTGTTGGCAGTTTTTGATATTCTAGTTGAATTCTGCCTAATTTGCTCTCAATTTGCTAATTTGCTGTAAAATCCATCTATTACAATATGAATTTCGGATACTTCATTTTTACATTGTAATACGGTATCTCATTTGTTATATATTTCAATTTTATATCTTCATTTTCACTGCTTTCCAAATGTTTCACTGTGTTTGGAATGTAAGGAGCATAGCTGCTTAAACTCTTTGTTGTAAATCTTTACTGTCTAGTAAAAGTATAAAATTATGTTTTGGGGGGTTGCTGATTTTGTTAACATTTTTGGTCATGTATATTTAGCTATGCATTTCCATTTCATTCGGTTTTGCTCTGCTTTTAACGCAACATATTCTGTCGACAACAATATGAAGGCTTGAAATAGTGCTACATTTTTTTCTGCTAAGGTGGTTTTTTCCCTCCATTCTCCTTGGCAGAGTGGTGACTGACACCTTTACCCAGTCTCTTGGGCTGGGGATTTAGCCCAGTGGTTAGAGTACTTGCCTCTCAAGCACAAGGCCCTGAGTTCGATTCCAGAACCAAAAAAAAAAAAAAAAAAAAAAAAAAGATGAGGCTACCCAGTCTCTGTGCTGAATCTCAACTGGGGTGCAGTAGCTGCAATGGTTCTACCTCTGGGTCTCCACCAGTTCTCGGGTGCTTCCAAGTGAGATTCCTGAGTGTGCTTTGTGGTCTCTTTATTTTCTGTTTTATAACCATGAAGACAACTGCTTTCTATTTCAAAGTATTTTTACTTCAGCTTTAAGCTTTCTGCTCAAGTTGTGGAGCCCAAATTTCAGCAGGCATCCTGGACAATGAAAAGACTATGTACTGTTTCGCCTCATGTGTTTTTCAAAAGTGCTCTTGGTTTTGTGTCCCCAGCTATGTCACCCTGGTTTTCTGACTGTTGCCCTGGCCCATTATGAAAATATCTCCAAGGCAAAGTTAGCTGCACAGTTCAGATTACCTTCCCTAATTTACACTTCTTTTCATTTGCAGAGATTTCCTGTTCTTTCTGATGTTAAAAAGACCATTCCTCTGGTTTATCTGGTTTTCTCAGTGAACTTCAGGAGATTTACTGACTTGCTGAAGCTTCTAGATCCCACTCAGAAGCAAGGCTGTGTGATCATTTGTTGAATTACCAGACATTTCTACAGCAAAAATGTGACAGACATTATGCTGGAAAACATACGTGTGCATATGCATGTGTGTGTGTGTGTCTTATTGTGTACATATAATCAATTTTATCTTTAAGAAATAATTATGAATACATGGAAAAGTTTATATATGTATATATACATGTTACATGTATGAGAGATATACTCTTCTATATACGTATCTTAGTAAGATGTAAATGTAGATTTACATTTGTACAGTAACTTTGTACAACGAAGGTGTCTGTGATTAATCCTTAATGATAACATTTTATGGAGAGTGCAATCACGACCTTCAGTTAGTGAGATGTTGGTGTAGAATTGTTGAAAACTCTTTTGCTATCTGATAACTATATTAGACAATTTAACTTATTCTTAATTTTCAGCCTGATACCAGGAATATGTGCTGCAAATTGAAAAATAAAATAAATTAAATATGTGTTAGGATGAGTGAGAGGAAAAAGTTCTTTAGATATTTGCATCAATATATGCTGTATTTTTTTAAATGGAGGAAAATCATTTACTACTCTAAGAAATGAAATCTTTAAAAAATTACTTCAATTTCATCTTATATGAAAAAAATTATTGTACTAAAATGTGGCTTCCACAAAATATGAAATATACTTTAAAAATCAGCTATCAAAGCTTAGATGTATTCTTTTTGAGTGGATTTAATTTTTAATGTTTTACATTTGTTCTTTTCTATTATCTACCCATTTAAAATTTACAAATATAATTAGCTCTTCATGAAAACATACCAAATAAAAAAAATTATTATTTCCTAAGAGTGTCATTTTAAGCACTGTTAGCATGAATTTTAGCTATTTTCTGCTGTGGGAAGCAGATTAGATTTTACTGTGAAAATGTTCTATTTAAAAACCTCAAACTTTTTCACACATTCCATTTATTAAGTGTATTTTTGTTATTTTAGAGAAAAAAATCAATTTACATTTCCTCTTATTCAAAAACCCACAAAGTGATGAGATAAATTGGGTTCTGTCATACTGCAATGCTTTCAACCAGAAAACATTACATTTATGTGTCCTTATTTAATCGAAGTTATATTTACTTCCATTTTAAATACAATACAGACTTATGATTACTGAGAATCAGTTTTTTTTCCAACTGATAGTTTCCAGTAAATGGAAAAGCATGTAGAAGTTTATTTTTATCTCAATATGTACTAATCACATTTTGAATAATTTATTGCTTCCCTTACATGACAAATTTCAACTTACTATTGATAATGTTATTTACCTGTTTATTATTAAAAAAAACTTACTTTTCCATCTAGGTAGTATTTACTGGCTGCTTATTATGTTCCTGGAGATTTCAGGTACTAGACAAATCTCATTTTAAATATGAAGAAATTAGTAGGAACTACACCAGTAAATTGGCTGCATCACCAAGTCTGATCAATGGTAGCTCAGATTTGGAACTAGCCATCTGAGCTGAGCAGCCGTATGTCAGTCACCACTGCAAGACTCAACAGAGTTGTCCTTCAGACAAGAGGTATTCGGGGCAAATTCAAATTGTTTTATCAGCACTTTTTTAACTCTTCATAACTATTGGGATGACGAGGTGATGAGACATCTATGTAAAATATACAGAAAGGTGACTAAGTACAGAGTAAGAGATCTTTCACATTCCCCACACTTCCCAGGCCTATAAGGAGAAAGGATACAAAGAAACATTGAGGGTTGAAATATTCACTTCTCTCTGCATGAAGCCACTACTTCCAAATTCACTACGATATTATTCCTTTCTATATACACATGTACTATTAGAACATTCAAATGCTTCAAAAGAGTGATTTTCTAGAAATTGTTTCCATTTCTTCTTTAATATGAGATACAAAGACAGTAGAGGTTTAGAAAATCATGGTTGTTTTCCGAAGTTCTTCATCTAATTTTATAATTTTTCCATAGACTCATAATCTTACGAGTTAAAACGTATCATTACTCCACTACCATCTGTTCCCTTTTAGGAAATATATATTCAAATAATTTTAACTCATCTCTGTAATGTTTGGTTCTTGTATGACCTCAAGGATTTGTGTGTTGGAAGGCTGGTCTCTAGGGTACAGCTGGTGGTGGGTTGGTGTGGAAGCACTGATAGTGTGAACATATTGGATGTAGTTGGGTTATTCAGTATGCTTCTTTCTGAGGGAGTACATTTTGGTGCAATGAGTGAGTTTTTGTAAGAGCAAGATGATATAAAAGAGCAAGCCAAGCCTCTCCCTTTGTTCTGGCTTACCACATCATTGGTCTTACCCTCTTATACCACTTATACCCACCTACCTTCAAATTGTCAACAGACCAAGTTGTTGTGGGTTCCATGCCCTCACACATGCAGAACAGTGTGCTAAATAAAACGCTTTTCTTTATAACATACCTAGCCTCATGTATTTCATTATGATAATAAAAGCAGATTAATATGTTAATTTAAATGATTTATTTTTCATAGTTCTGCCAAGGCTGGCTATATTTTCCTATGTTGTTAATTGTAAAATCACAGTCACTAGGTCCCAGATGTTGGTAAGCCAATTTACCAAAGATATAAAGTAAATGCATTTACTAAGGAATCATCATAAATATCTCAGTTGTTTTGCATTTGTTACCATGATTAAAATACTTGGCTTAATTGGTTAATCGATTGCTAATTGCTTAATATATCATTAAAAAGAACTTTGCTAAAATCCATATACATAAGATATTTAGTGTATAATTTGATACTGTTTTTATTTTGCAAATTATGCACATCTAGTGATTTGCATTTCAAAATTTCAGAATTGATAACCTGGTGTAAGTTTACCAAGTACCTTACCTGTTATAAGTAAATATAATCATTAAGTATTACACCCCACATTTTGGGATTTGGAATATGACTTTATAATTCAGTCACTTCCCACACAAAAGTAAAATTTATAGGTAAATTTAATTAGATCATAAGTGGACACCATCCTCAAATGCTATAATACATTATTAATATCAGTATGATTTTCACAAAAAGAAGAGTTAAAGCAGTACATGTAAAGGACCATCAGCTATGATTCCTATGGAATTCACTTAAAAGAGACACAGAGAGTGATATGATGGCCATAAATACTTTTTTTGAGGAGATGGGTGGATGCTGGGAATTGAACTCAGGACCTTGTTCTTGCTAGGCAAGCACTCTACCACTTGAGCTAAATCTCCAACTCCTACTTTGTGGTTTTAAACCAAAAGTTAATTTCTAATCTGAATCTTTTTGCTTCTGATTAAATTTATAGCATTTTTTGTTAATTGAATTTTTTAAAAGAAATGTTCATAAGAAGTTTCCTTACAAGTAAACCAACAGATGAACCTGTCATTACACAATATCAGTTGTACTGTAAACAAGTTACATGCCTAGAGGGAAATACTGCATAAAATTTATGAGTTAAGTTCCATGAAAAGATACTGTTGTATGGAGAGATCATAAACTATTCCAACATATAGACATGAGTTGAAGAAGTCTGAGACTATGCATTCTTACTTCTACCATTGTCTTTGAGATAGCAAAATGATTTTTATCTGCAAAAAAGGCAAAGTTATAATCCGAACTATTTCTAGATAATATTTGATTTTGAATGAAAGTATATGTATTATCCATACTACCTGATCGTTATTTTATATGTCTTTTCTAATCTGTCAGCAATATCTGTTGAATAGTTCTTTAAAATAGTCTCAAATCTCAATCCATATAATTTCAAGTTTTATTACTAATCTGCTAATTATGCTCTAAGTCATAATATTTCCCATATCTTTACCTTTATTGTGTGTAAGTGATCCTCCGATTGTTTCCCTCTCTCTCTTTTTCTCTTTCACTTTCTCTTTTCTTTTGAAAGTGACTTTGTGAGAACCTGATTCAGAGCAAACATAGACATCTTTTTTTTTCTTTTTTTTTTAATCTATTGTAGGTTGGAGTTACTGTAAAGTAGATTCTGAGATACAGAGATCAGCATATAGAAAAAATGACTAAAAAATAATCTCAGGAAAAATCACAAAGAGAACAAAGAAATGAGATTGAGAACTGGCACATATTTTGTCGTTATGCTATCAGAAAAGGCCTCAGCTCTGAAAATATTATGCTTTATATGTACATGTTTTCCAAGGTTGGGGCTTGTGGAAGGTGAATGATCCACAGGGTTAATATAGCTGACTTGCTGTTAGGAGGTGGGCCTTTGACAGGTAAGGTAGGTTTGCTTGAAGCACGACCTGTAAGGCTGTATCTCCCTTCCTGGTTTCCCCATCTCCTCTTTTCTTCCTGGCCACTATCATGTGAGCAATTTTCCTCAGTCAAGTCCCTTCTTGCATACGGTTTCTTTGTTTAGTCCTGCCAAACATGGACTGAAACTTCTGAACTGTGAATCAAAATCAAGCTCTCCTCAGGTTACAAATGTTTAGTATTTTGTCCCAGCAACAAGGAAAGGTCTAAGATATTTTGGTACCAGAAGTGAAGTCACTGCTGTGGCTGTTTTCTGACCATGTGGTTTGAGAAGCCTTTGGGAGTGGTTTGTGAGAGGGGTTTGGAAAAATTTAGAGATGTCAGCTAGCAAAATCCAGAAATGTTCTTAGCTGAGCTTGATGTATGATAATGGTGAGAGCACAGAAGACCAGAATGTGACAGAAATAAAAATGGAAAAGACAAGGCTCAAGAAGTTTCAATGAGACCAAGGTCTCTTCTGACGGTTGGATTCAAGACCATATGTGTTATGCTCTGGCGAGATATATCTATCCACTTTGTTAATTTTCTAAGAATAGAAAACTGAGACAAATGTCATCAAACCAATTAATCTGACAGAAGAAATTTCCAGGGAGCCTAATGTTCAACCTGCAGCAAGAGTACTGCTTACTTCTTTTAGTGAGATTTATACGTGAAACAGAATCAAAAGAAGTCAAGTACTTTGCATCAAAACAATAGAAAAAATGCCTTGCCAGCATTGCAAGAATCAGCAAGACTCCTCCGTTCACAGGCTCTCATGGATGCAAAATAGTAAATCTTTTTATGAGAAAAGAGCTCTATTGAGCCTATTTCATTTAGGGACAACTTGAAATGAGTTTCCATGATGTCAGCCATACAGACACTCAGAAGCCTCTGGAGCCAAGATACAAAGGGGCTTGGCCACTCCTGTAGCTATTGCCAGACATTGGCTTCACCCACATGATACTGGTTTTATGGATATGAAGAATGCTAGAGTTGTGAAATCAGGGAGGTTTCCAAACGAATTTCAGAATAAAACCTGGAGGGCCTGAAGGGGGTGGGGATTTAGTTCAAGTGGTAGAGCACCTGCCTAGTAAATACAAGGCCCTGAGTTTGATTTCCAGCAATGCCCCGGCCGCCCAAAAAAAGTAAAAACAAACAAAACACGGAATAAAGCCTGGGCTGCCAGGCAGTGTGTCCCTGAAAAGGCAGAGTGTAAAACTATGAGAGTAATGCCAACATTGAAGGGGTTACTGCGGGATGTTGGAACAAACAGAAATGTAGAATGTCTAAGGAAATTTGTAGGCAAAGAGCAAAGCCAGCCAATGAGAGAAGCCACAAGAGCTTCAACAAGCAATGGTATAAGGACCAGACCACTCAACTCTCTGGAGTTCACGTATTGAGCTGGATTCAGGACACACAGGTATGGGATTTGATGTTGGCCCTGCTGAGTTTTGATCTTACTTTGGTCTCATTCTGTTCTTTCCACCCATGTCTCCCTTTTGGAATGGGAATGTTTACCAGGTACTTTTGTATGTCAGCCATGTTTAATTCATTTTAATTTGTTATAAGTGCTTACAGCTAAGAATTTGCTTAAAATAGCTAAGAATTTGCCACGAAGACTTTGGACTTGGGCTTTTCAGCACTCATGAAACTGTTAAGACACTGCTGACTCTCAAAGCTGGACTAAATACATTTGGCATAAAGAAATATGCATGGGTCTTTTGCAGTCCGGGGTAGAATGGTATTGTTCATACTAAATGTCCCCCCAAAGTCTGTTGCCCTCAGAGATGGTGTTTGGGGAAGGTGACTGGATCATAGGGGGCACTATGACTGACTTGCTCTTAGGAGGTGAGTCCTGATCAGAGGAACTGGATGGTTGGGGAGATGAACTGGAAGGGTGTGTCTTCCTCCCTGGCTCCACATACACTCTCGCCTTCCTGGCCACCTGGATAGGAACAACTGTCTTCCCCCCAGCCACTTCTGCTGTGCTATTTCTTTGTTTAAGCCTGTCAAACATAGAGTACAACTTCTGAACTATGAGGTGAAATAAACCACTCCGTCTCTAAGTTTTGGCTGTTGATTATTTTGTCTCAGTGAAGAGAAAGTGACTAAGAGTGCAGTTAACAGGCTATTTCAAGCTTGCCGTAGTTGAAGTAGAACGCACCCTCTAATAACAGCCAACAGCCCGTCACTAGATACAGAGTCTTCTCTGGAAAAGTGCGTGCACTTGGAGTTGAGGCTTTCTCCAGCAATAGGGTACCATCACTTTGCCTCTATGTTTGGGATGCACTCGTGCACATTATCATCGATGAGCTCCATTCTGCAAGAGGATATTTTATCTGCAGCCCAGGCCTACAGAGAGCCATAACTGAGTTTTTGACTGACTCTGGTGTCATCTTCAGCAGTGGATTGCTTATTGTCTTGGTAAAGGAATTACTCTCCAGACCCTCCAGGGACGGTATTTCACTGGCTTATCTTCCAGCATTATTAGATAGTATATGCAATCCAGAATGCCAATTTCTGAGTCTTTTGTTCCTTTCTTTAGTTTTGTGCAACAGAACTTCTGGAATTTCCAATTGACTCAACCGTGCCCATGTATTTTTTTTTTTTTTTCCTCTAGAAGTCATCCAAATACCATGTTACCTTATTTCCAGAGGTTCTTTTCAGGGTATTAAATTCTGAATCCCAGAAAAGTGTTCTCATATTTATGAAGTTTCCCTTACCCAATTTATCGTTTACCTCCCTCCGCTGACTTCTTGATTCAACATTGTCTTATCGTTACCTCCTGTGCTTTGCTCTTCTGGCCTTGGCTACATATGGCACTTTGGTGAAGCTGTGGTAACATTCTTTCCTTTATTCCCTTAGTCTCAACACCCCCCTCACTGTACTCTAACACTGGACAGGGGCTTAAGGACTTGAGTAATGGTAGAGACAGTCATGGGAATACGGACATGCAATATTTTGTATTATCTTCAACCAAAACGTAATCCCAGATCTTTGGTTGTATCAGTAATGAGAGAAGCTGAAAACTTAAATTTTTCAAATGTTGTCAACTCAGATGTTCCAGTCATAGATCCCAGTGTCTCATTCTTTCCCAACCAAGACCTTGAACTTGACATAGCAGGCCCTCCCAGAGCACTACCACCCTCCAGTCTAAATATCATGGCTCAGTTTCTCTGCCTGCTGACTGCAGGTGTTAAAACTCATTAGACGCTGTCAAGTGTCTGGCTTCTGAAAGTCTTTTGATTTCCATAGTTTCTAATTGATGATTTGTTACATTCAGTCTGCCTTATTTATCCAGATCTTGAAGTGCTCTGAGCTAAACACATCAAATTTCATTTTACTTAGAAATACTATTTCACCTATGTATTAGTTAACTTTCTACTATTTTTTTTTTTACTAAATAATTTTAGTTAACTTTCTAGAGCCAGTGGTTTGCAAAAGAGCAGATTTAATACAGGACATTTACAAGTTGCAACATTCACCCATAAGCCAAATGCAGGAAGAGTGCCGAATGTCTGTCTGTGCACTGGAGACCCAAAAGATCCAATCAAGGGTTGGGAGCCCACAGCACTGTCCCATGTATGTCCGTGTCTGCAGATGATGGCTGAAGAAATCTTTACTGGAACCAGGACATAATGCTCGTGGCGGAGATGAAGACAGAGCTCCCCTGAAGCAACAGCAGCCATCCTCCATGACAGCAAGGCCCCGAGCTCCTTCTTCGACGAGAACAGCTGAGTCCCCTTCAGGAGAACCAGCTGCAAGAGAGCTTTTCCTGGGAAACAGCCGGCAGCTATCTTCTGCTTCCGTTCTCCTTCATGTTGTATCAGCAACAATCCTCAAGTGCATACTCTACACCCCAAACCACAGCGACTCAGTTCAGCTGGGCCTTCCAACTCACGTTGACCACAATAATAAGTCTACCACAGCCCACATCTTACGCTGTACTTCCTACACCTTACGCTGTACTTCCTAATATGATTATTTTTAACAGTGTGGTATCCCAGGTGTTATGACTATTTTAACATTAGTACTGCTATTTTATATTTACTACTAAGGTGTCTTCACCTGTTAGAGAATAATTCAATTACAAAAGTCTATTTTAGCATCTTATTGGAGGGACTCCTGTTTATTGGGAAAACTGTCCATGTCTGTCTTTGTTAGTTTGGAGTACCTCCATACTCAGGCTTCTTCTTTTTATTTTTTTAATTTTATTTTAATGGTACATTTTAGATGTACATAGTGATAACATTCATCATGGGGGATTTGTACCTGTACATAACATATCTTGTTGCTTCTTTTTTTCCTATTCCCCTCCCCTCACACTCCTCCTCCCTCCCTACCTACAAAAGCTTTGTTTCCATTTTTTTCCTTCCATTTCTTATTTCTCTTGTCCTCTGTTCCATTCCCCCTCCCTTGTTCCCTTTCCCATTTGGACATTTTCTTCCCTTTCTCAATATAATGTATTTTAGTCTTTATTTACACTTTCAGTTTCTCACACCAGAGAAACAATGTGGTATTTAAACACATGTGTCCGATTTATTTCACTTAAGAGCCCTGCAGATACTGACTGTGGGGAATGAGTAGATTGTGAATTTCAGGGAGAAAAAGATAACATCTATTTTGTTTACTTGTACTGGGATAGTCTTGAGATATGTTAATCCAAGAATCTCCGGCTACCTACCTTTGAAGACTGGTTCCTTTATGCTCATTGTGGCCATACGATTAATTATAACTAATGTTTTGAGAGTAAGAGCAATGGTGTCACGTTTTTGACCAAGATCTCAAGTGTCAATGTAAACTCTAGCATTCTTTGCTCTCTGCCAAAGCAATGAACGTCATTTGAGATGAAGACTGCTCTGGCTGCCTGATTTCTCACATTGCTATGAGTCTTCACACTCAGCCGGTTTTGAAGCAGTAGAAATAAGCAATAAACTAAGGTATCAAATGAATGTTTGGTTGGTAGATAACAAAGATAATTGACTTTCCTAGATGATAGATACTGCCTAGCACCATACTAAACTGAGGTTTTCACAGAATATAAATAATTTTTGCAATAAAAAAGGGAATAATGCCATGTACATAGTTGTTTTAGATCTGTGATTTACTTTTTAAATAAAAAAATTTCTTGAAATTTGCCTCTACTTGAATGTAGAAAACCAAGGAAAATACTTTGAAATGAAAATGTAAGGGAGAGGATGTAATTTTTTTTATCAATAGAGTCATCTTTTTTGGCAAAGCAAAAACATAGTTGGATTTCATGGCGTCTTCATGTATCAAAACATTGGATTAGAAAAGAACAAAAAGTTTCCAGCACTTCAATGTAATGTTTAATAAACCTGTGTATTTCACTGAAGGTACCAGAATTGTCTTTACTTCACCCCATAAATAATAAAATCCTCTAAAAAATACTACGGCATAGATGCAGGAGACCAATTGTACTTACGCTGTGTCAAGAATGAAAAGTTTAGTATTTTGTTTTAATTCAAACTTAGAATGTTTTAAGAAAACTGTATTCACTTTCTGCCAATAGTGCTGCTTTTTATTCCCACCATCTGACATGTTTTCCAAGTTCACACACAAATGCTCCTTGGCCTCTGTAATCCTCTCAAGTGCTGCTGCAGGACCACAGAGGCGGCTTCCCTCCACCCCAGGAGAACTCTTGATGCCCTTCATGGCCACCTCTACACCTTTTCCTCTTGTGGTCAAGCTGAACTCGACTTTTGTAAACTCTTGTGGTTAATCTGTGCTATTAACTTTGTGTTGATGAACCGTTAACAATTGTATCTGCTTATTTTGGCAAAGCATAAATGAATTTCAAGCTATTTGCTTTAATAAAATTACAATAATGTGTTCTTTTCTTTCAATTTGAATATTATTTCTTAATGTGTGGCCTTTCATTCCAGTCGTTTACCAGCTTTTAAAATTCATGGAAGCAGACACGGGATTCCTCAAATTACGAACCTTTGTATTTCCAGACTTTTGCAAGGCAACTCTGTGCACATTGTTGATTGGTGGTTCCTCTCTTTCCCTCCCTCCACAAATCTAAATCCAAACCTTTCTGTATTGTCCTATCAGTGTAGGTTTGATGAGAAAGACAGGTTTGGAGAAGAGGACTTTTCAGTTTTCTTTTTCTTTCTCAGCATTCGTGTTCATCTCTTTTTGAACTCGCACAGATTTTTACCATAATTCTTATGCTTTTCGGCTCTGCCAAAGATTTAATCAGAGCCGTGAAGAATCAACTTTTGTTGATTCAGCACAATTATCCTCCAGTCTCGGAGGTTCTGATCAACCTTCCATATAACACAGTGTTCCCAGTGTGATGTACTCTGCTTGATGATTTGGTAATACAGTGGAACAGTTACAACACAGTGTTTGTTATAAAGTGTATTTCAACTAGATATTATAACATACCCAAAGTTATGGCTACTTTAGGTAGGTAGATATCCATTAACAAATTGGCAACCTATATATGAGCATATTAGCTATATAAGAAAAATATTACAAGAAACAAGACACATAATTAACTCAGCAGTCTAACTGAAGAAATATATTTATGAGGATATAGACACTTTCAATACTTCCATTGAACATATAATGATTTAATAAAAATCAAATCAATGCTTTTATGTATTAATGCCACTTTTAAATCACTCCCTTAATAGTCAATATTAATGTTGATAATAAATGCATTTGATGAAGTTAGAAAAATTATGTGTTTGAGAAAGGCAACTGAATATAATGCGAAAATCTGTTTTGTAATTGTGACAGAAAGCAAAAGCATCAAAGATTAAGAGAGACATCTTTGCAAGAAAAATCATTGCACTTAATTTAACTTGAGTTATTAATAAATAATCACCCATACCATGCTTTTATTCTCTATATTTTGAAGTAGATCAGAGAAACAAATTATTCAGGATGAAGCACAAAACAAACTATTTGAATTCTAAAATACTATCATTGTATTTTAACAAAAATAAAGCAGAATTTATAAGCTATTTCATTAAAAATTGAATTACGGAGCTCAGTTATTCCAAATTTAAAGGAATGTTGTGACAAAAACTGTTTGATATATCAAATATCCAAGAGATATTATTATTAAAGCTGACATTGTCTGTATAAACCACGATTCTTTCACTCTTGTGCCCATAATTTTAATACATGTGTCAATACTTACTTTGCATGAATTGTAGTGTTTGGCAGCTAGTGTCACAACTTTCACATTAGTCAGTAAAACTTGATTCAGTTAATTATACATCTATATAAGAATAATATTAGCATATAAATTTCCGCAACTTTTACTTTATTCCTCTTTAATTTAATATGAACCTAACATTTTTAAGAAAAGATACAGTAGATTTAACAAAGTTAATGTATCTTTCATTACTGTTTTTTTCTAAGTAGCTAAGAATGTTCTATGATTATTTGGCTCAGTTTGGACAGACTGCTGGAAATCTGCTGCAGACCATTTCAGAGAAGGAGCTGGGCTACTTTTCCTACCAACGGGATATGATTAAATGCAATACTTTTGCCATGTACTTAGCAGCACTCATTTCACATAGTTCACATTCATGAACAACTGCATCTTATCTTCTCTTTTCTATATAGTTATTATTAACTTATTTTGAAAAAACAGAGTGTGAAAATAATTGCATCATCCCCCCCCCCATTGCTCCACAGCCTCGGAGAAAAACCAAACAATGCAACACAAAACATTTTATTGTGACTACATTATGATTATGCTCCCAAGTCAAGATTGTGAAGATCAAGAGATTTTCTTCTTTCTATAAAATAGTAACTTCTTTTAAGATAATTTTACTCAGGGTACTATACTATTCTTACAGTATATGATGGAAAACAAAAGCAACGTGAGGTGCTGGGTGCAGCATTTCACCCCAGCAGAGGAAGAAATCATTGCTGGCTGCCACAAAGGCACATGGCTGGGCCTGGCCTCAAGGACGGCACCATCCCAAGAGCAGCTGCCTATGGCACAGTCTATCGTTAGAAAGCACCACACAAAATAAGAAACACTAAAAAAAATCAGTTTCTTTCTCATTCCTCATGATCATTCAGCCCAGAACATTTGTCATGATTTACTGAGACTCTCTTACAGCGCACTGACTGGGCCTGATCTTATTAAATTGAGAAATAGGCAGAGGCAAATGAGCACAAAAAAGCAACTAAATCCAGGATCACCTCACTGGGTAGCATACATTAACCAAAGAGGTCTCCATACTAGCAAAACAGATACTCTAATTGATCCTCAATCCTCAACACACACACACACACACACACACACACACACACACACACACACACACACTCACAAAGCATGAGAAAATAAGGCAGCAAAATGGCTTTAAAAACTCTTAATGCCCCCAAAGCTGATCCAATGGGCATCAAGGTGGAGGAAATGAAAATATCAAATGGCAGAATTTTTAAAAACTTACGAAAGAAGAAACAAAGAAACTTGGTGAGCTCAAACATGATCTATCTAAACAGGTAGTTGACATAATTAAAAAATCAGAGAGCGTAAAGACAATCCTGAAGTCCACAGCCAACGGAGTCAGTAAAGCAAAGTATGTGATTGCTCAAGAAAAATCGAGCTTCCATGCCTGTGTAATGTTTCCCTTTCCTCCACTTTTTGGTCCATCCAGGACCCAGCCCATTTGATAGTGCACCCATATTCAGGGTCTTCCCTGCCCAGTTCACTGACCCATATCCTGATTGTCTCTGGAAAAACCTACAAAGACACACCCAGAAATGTGCTTTATCAAATTTTTAGAAGATTCTCAATCCAGTCAAATTGACAACCAAGATTAACCATCAGGGTATTAGAGGGTCTAGTGCAGGATCGGACAAATTCATTGTTTTTAGACCTTTTGTGGAGATGAGGGCTGACAATAGCCGAGGGTAGGTGCTCAAGCAAAATCACTCATCTCCTAGCTATGAAGCAAAAGAAACGAAGCAGAATAGAGTGTGGTCCTACTGTCCCCTCCAAGGGCACACCTGCAATAATGAAAGACCTCTCACTTGGCCTCACCTCCCAAAACTTCACTGCCTCCCTACGTGACACGCCTCCAGTGCCATCTACTTGGCATGTATCAGAAGTTACATAGAAAGGCTCTTGGGGGTTGGGGCTTTAGCGCACGTGATAGAGTGCTTGCCTAGCAAGCGCAAGGCCCTCAGTTCGATCCCCAGCACCTAAAGGAAAAAAGAAAAGAAAAGAAAAGAAAGGCTCTGATGTATAGTCTGGTTGATGTGCAATGCTTTTCAAAATCCTTAAACTCTTTTCATTTTTTAAAAATTCTACTTTTATATTTATTTTCTTCTTTAAAATTTATTAGTATATATTTGTAATATATAATGATTACTTTTATCTTGGGAATTTAGTATATATCCATTTAGCATTTAATTAATTTTACCCTGCCCTCACCCCTGTTTTCCCCTCTTACTTCTTCCCCAGGTCTCCATCCCATCTGCACAGAGTCTGCCTCCCTGTTTCCTACCATCTCTCTTTTATTTTGCTCTTTAATTATTTCTTTTTTTTTTTTTTTTGTGGTGCCGGGGATCGAGCTCAGGCCCTTGTGCTTGCAAGGCAAGCACTCTAATCACTGAGCTAAATCCCCAGCCCCCCAATTTTTGATCTCTCATGTTAGAGCAATCATGCACTATTTAATCCTCTATGTTATGTATTTTATCATCCTATTATTTTTATTATTGCAATAAAAATCATATAATATTAAATTTGGTGTTTTAACCACTTGAAGTATACAGTGTAGTAGTAAATATATCGTTATGCAACAGATACCTAAATTTTTTCATTTTGCAGAACTAAAATTCTATACCCATAAATTACTAAATCTACTAAATCGCTCTCCCTTTTTTCCCATATCTTGGCAACCATCTTTCTGCTTTATGATTTTAGGATTTTGTCTATGTTATATATCTTCCAAAGTGAGATCATACGATGTTTGCACATTTATTATTGGGTTGTGTCACTCAGAATAATGCCCTTGAAAGTCATCTCTGTTGTAGCATCTAGAAGATTACCTTTGTGTGTGTGTGTGTGTGTGTGTGTGTGTGCTGGGGAGCAAACTCAGGGCCTTGTGCTTGCTAGGCAAACACTCTACCACTGAATTAATTCCGCAACCAAGATTACCTTTTTAAAATTCCACATAATATTCCTTTGTGTGTGTATACTACTCTTCCATTAGTAAACCATCTGTAAATCCAACTCCTCTGCATCCTGGCCAGTATTTTCTGTACTTTTGATAGTGGCTTTCCTAATAGGTGTGAGGTGATATTTTCTAGGGGTTTTTATTTTACTTCCCTTATGATTACTGACATTAATCATATCTTCAAATGCTTACTGGCCACTTATATGTCTTTTTTCGAGAATTCTGACTCGAAATTCTTTGGTAATTTTTAAAATTGAGTAGCTCATGATTTTTTTATCTGAGAAAAATTTGGCAGTTGAGTCTAAAGCCAATTCAAACAAGCAATAGCTTTCAGAAAAGAGGATTTTATTGACCAGATAGGAAGCAACTCTTTCTTCCTCATGCTTCTCACTTTTAAGAACCTCAAAGAGCTTCTAGAAATTTTGCAAAGTGAATTTC
>PVJO010029740.1:0-16371 GCA_004026905.1 Hystrix cristata
TGTTCTGTGTTTCACCTCAGTTTCACTGTTTGTCTTGCATAGTGGATTATTATTTATTAGTGTCCTTGTAATTGTAGTTTCCTTTTCTAGGACATCTTTCAAAATATTTTGTAGAGGTGATTTGGAGGTCATGAATTTCTTCAGTTGTTCTTTGTCATGGAAATATCTTATTTCGTTGTTGAATCTGAACGATAGTTTAGCTGGGTACATCAATCTGGGTTGGAGATTATTTTCTTTTAAGGCTTGAAGTATTTTACTCCAAGCTCTCCTTGATTTAAGGGTTTGTGTTGAGAAGTCTGCTGTGATTCTGATGGGTTTCCCTTGATAGGTGATTTGGTTTTTTTCCCTAACGATTTTCAGTATTCTGTTCTTTTATTGAATTTCTGGAATCTGAATTATGAGATATCTTGGTGTAGATTAATTTTGGTGGTGGGTAATTGGGGTTCTATATGCCTTACTTATCTGTATGTCAAGTTCTCTTCTCATGCTTGGGAAGTTTTCTGTCATTATGTCTCTGAATAATCTCCTTAGAGCATTTGCACTGTCTCCCTCTTTTTCCTTCACTCCAATCAATCTTATATTGTTCTTCTTTGCATCATCTTGCAGTTGTTGTATTGATTTCTCATAGACTCTAGTTATTTTTAAGAAGTTTTCCTTTTCATGGCCATAAAGTGCAGTCCTGTCTTCTAGTTCTGAGATTCTGTCTTCACTCTCATTTAATTGACTGCATATACTTTCAAGATAGTTTTTGATTTCTTGGACATCGGTTTGGATCTGTTTCATGGGTTCCGTTTCTTTCCTGAATTGAGTGGTCAAGTTTTCCATTGTTTTTCTAAACTCCTCTGTTTTTTTATGTGTGTCTACTCTAAATTCACTTAGCAGGTCTTTCATTATGGTCGTCATCTCTGATTTAACTTGACCAATTATTTCTAATCTGATGTTCTCTATAACCTCATCCATCTGTTTTTTAACTTCTGCTGCTATCATTTCTGAAAGTTTGGTTAAGTGTTTTCCTATTTCCTCTATTTCATTGTCCTCTGGATTTGTTCTGGATGAGCTGGGGGTCTGGGGTTGGATTTTACTTTTAGGTCTCGACATTTTCTTTCTTTTTATTTTTTTTTTTTTGGTATCTATATGTATTTCCCCCCTTTTAGTTTCAGTGTTGATTTTTATATTTTGATTATGGGAGGTTGCTTGAAGACAAATATCAATACTTTTTTCGGAGAGTCCTGTTTGTTCAGTGTCTTCTAGGCATATGTGATTCTTGGCTCTCATGGTTGTCTCAAGGCCCTGGATTATGTTAATGATTATTACCTCAGATAATTACAGTATTACCATATGAGAATGTACAACTGGTTATAGCTTGTATGGCACACTCGTTACCCTAGTACATTAACAATAGCATCAATTACATTTATGAAATTGACTGACTGTGGTAGAAATTAACTTTGTATATTTAACCATAAGAGAAAGGTCTACACCATCATAAAGTAGAATCCAATATACACCAGGAATTTGCATGTAGTGGGTATTTTGTTAGTAGAGTGATTTTTTCCCCTCTGCTTGTAGCAGGGATAATGAGGGATCGGAAAAGGTATAGAGGTAATGAGGAAAGTTCTATTGGATGTAAAATTTACAATAGGATATTACTTATGCTGTGGAAAACTTGAGTAGATAGTTTACAAATAGTGAAAGGTGATAGTAGTGGGTCAAACCATGTAAATTCTATACAATATTTACTCATATGAAAAAGGAAAAGGAGAGTGAAAACAAGAAGAAAAGGAAAAACAGCGTTTGCTTAAGGAAGGAAAGATATGAGCCAAGCAGGAGTCAATAAAAGTAAAAATCAAAACAACAAAAACAAGAAAGAATATGTAGACAAGAGAATGTATTGGACAGGTATCGGGATGAATAAGAGAAAGAGAAAATAAGGAGAAACAAAACCAATATATACATATATTATGCATACATACACATACAGTGGGATTTCTCTGATGCCCACCACTCTGTGGGGGGCACAGGCTGAAACCTGATTCTGTGCTTGTTAGCCCTACCGCACCTGCAGTGGTCAGTGCTGGGTACTATATTGATCCTGGCCCCCAAGCATAAAGTCTGGGGGTAGTTGTCAGACTGCAGGAATCTGGGGGATCTTTGGTAGCCCACCCACGTCTCCTTATAGTTTATGCCTCTAAAATTCCTTAGTGGTGTGGGTATTCTTGGCTTTACCAGATAGTGATGGTTTATATCAGAAGAGAAATGGAAAAAGGAAAAGAAAAAAAAAAGAAAAAGAAGAAGACACTGAGGGAGAGACGTAACAGTGCTTTCAGTGCAAGGTGTTTCCCACCCTATTTGACGTTCACCCTGCCGGTGCCACAAATCCGTACCGGAAAGCGGCCTGACCTGCAAGCTCAAGCCTCGCTCCAAAGATGGAGTCCAGAGCTGTCTTCCCTGGGGAGGGGGCGGAGCCAGCACAGATCTCCGCTGAGAAGCGCCTGACCTGCAAGCTGAAGCCTCGCTCCAAAGATGGAGTCCGGAGCTGTCTTCCCCAGGAGGGGGCGGAGCCAGCACAGATCCCCACCGGGAAGGGACCTGACCTGCCAACAGCTATGTCTTGTAGCTTCTGGTCCAGCGTTCAGTATCCACGGCTTGTGGTGGAAACATGTGAATGCCACAGGGCTTGGGCAACCCCGAGTTTCGCTGGTTGCAGCCTATACAACCTCTCTGTTGGGCCTGCTGCGCTCAGTGCCTGTAGCTTTCATCAGCAGAGGTTCAGGGCTGGTGCTATCATGAACTTCCTAGAATTTGTATTTCAACTTCATGAAATTGGGTATTTCATGACCCAATAACTCTTATATTTTGTGTGCTAGTAGAATCAGCATCACATAGATCAGTCGCGACCGACCTATGGCATGTGTACTACAGCAAGCTGTTTGTATTGTTGAAAGCTCTAAAAGATTTGCCATCACTGATGTGGATGATGCCACATCTGCCACCAAGTTGAGTCACCCCTTTGGAATATGGCTGCAGTGGCCTCTGAGTATTGGATGCTGAACATACCAAAATGAATCCTGCATGCACCAAAAAATGCAGAAATTAACAAATGCTCTCAAAATTGCAGTAATCCACAGTTCTCTGAGTGGCTATTCTCTTGCAGGGGAGCCAGAGACTTTCTTCTTCTTCTTTATTTTTTTTCCTGTTCAGTGTACAATTAATTTTTTTTATTTTATGTTTTCAATATCTATTGGTAATTTCTAAAATACAGAGCTTTACAAGCTATGAATAGACACCATCTTTAACAAAATTTTCAGCAAGAAAGATACTAAAATATGTAATATCAAAAATTCAGAATAAGATGGAGACATGTACTACAGGTACTATTTGACATTTTTCTGGAAGTTCTTGTCAACAAAACTAAGAAAAAGAATAGTTTAAAACATTGAAAAGAAAAGAAATAAAAACTATATTAGACTATATGAATGTGGACAAAACAAAACCAAGTGAATTAAAAAATGGTAAGTAAAACCATTTACCAAGATATACAGATATAAAGTCAAATGTAAAAAACACTTTTCTTTAACCTCTTTTTTAAAGGAGCTTATATTTTTAATTCAAAATAGACCATGCTCATAGCAAAAACAAAGACCTTAGCATATCCAAAGAAATGGAAATACTGTGAATTGAGCTCTCACACCATATTGGAGTGAAACCAGAAGCTGACAGCAGAAATGTACTTAGATTACAATAAATGTTTTTGCTCTCTGTTTTCTCCTATTAACTCTCTTATACAAGGGAAACCATGTGATGTTCAAGCTTGTGTGTCTGATTTACTTCGCTTAACACTATGGTCTCAAGACTCAACTATTTTCTACAAATGCCTCACGTTTATCTTTCTTAATGGCAGATAGTATTCCACTGTGTAAAAATACCACATTTTCTTTATCCATTCATCTGTTGAGTGGAATGTAGGCTGCTTCCAAGATTTGGTGATTATGAATTGTGCTGCTATAAACATGTGTATGCATGTATTACTGTGTTATGTTTCTAACTATTTGGGAAAGAGCCTTACAGGGGACTAACTGAGTCAAACAGAATTTCTATTTTTAGTTTTTTGAGGAATATCCATACTTATTTCTATAGTGGTTGTATCACTTTACAGTCCTACCAACAATGAAGAAGTGTTCCTTCTCCCCACAGCCTCACCAACATTTGTTATTGTTTGATTTCTTGATGGTGGCCATTCTTTTTGGGTTGAGATGGAATCTCAGTGTTGTTTCAGTTTCTATTTTTTGAATGGCCAGAGATGTTGGACATTTTTTTTTTATGTATTCATTGACCAGTTGTATTTCTTCATCTGAGAATGGTCAATTCATTTCAGATGTCCATTTTTTTTGTTGGATTGTTTAATTTGGGAGTGGTCCAAATTTTTGAGCTCTTTATATATCCTAGATGTTAGTCCTTTGTCTGAGGAGTAGCTGGAAATCTATTTTTTCCAATTTTGTAGGTTGTCTCCTCACTTTGTTGGTGTTTGGTGGTTGCCTTTGATGTGCAAAAGCTTTTTAATCTGGTGTGGTCTCATTTGTTAATTCTCGGTATCATTTTTTCTGCAACTGGAATTTGATTCAGAAAATCTTTGCCTATACCTATATTTTTGAGAGTTTTACCTATTTTTTTAGTAGAATTTTTTTCTTCTAATATCAGGCTCTTTGAACCATTTCAATTTTAGTTTAGCACACGGTCTAAGTTCAGCCTTCAGCATGTTGATGGCCAGTTTTCCCAGCACCATTTGTTAAAGAGGCTGTCTTTCCTCTGAAGGTATTTGGATCCTTTGTCAAAGAAACAGCTGAATGTGTCTAGAGTTCTTTCTGTGTCTTCTATTCTGTTCCATTCAGCCACATGTCTGTTTTTTTTTTCCCCAATACCATTCTGTTTTTATGACTGTAGTTTTGTATTATAACTTAAAATCTGGGATTGTGATGCTCTCTGCCTTGCCCTTGTTGCCCAGAGTTGCTTTTGCTATTCTAGGTCACTTCTGCTTCCATATGAATTTTAGGATTGCTTTCTCCAGTTCTGTAAGAAATGTTACTGCTGTTTGATTGCGATTGGATTAAATCTATGTAATAGTTTTGGAAATATGGCCATTTTAACTATATTGGTTTTGCTTATCCAGGAACACTAGATGTCTTTCCATTTTCTGATATCCTCTTTGATCTCCTTTTTAAGAGTGCTATAGTTTTTGTTATAGAGATCTTTCACTTTCTTGGTTAGATTAATACCTAAGTATTCCATTTTTTTTTGATGCTACTGTTAAAGGTATTGTTTTTCTAATTTCCATCTCAGACACTTTGATATTGGTATACATGAATGCTATTGATTTTTGAGTGTTGACCTTATATCCTCTACACTACTGAATTTGTTATTAATTCTAGGTATCTTTTGGTGCAGTTTTGGGAGTCTTTTTTGTAAAGTAATCTTTTAGAGCTTTCAATAATACAAACAGCCAACTGCAGTACACATGCTTGCTACCAGTGATATACAGAAATATTGTCTTCTGCAAATAATTGTAATATAACTTCTTCTTTTCTTATCCATATCCTTTTTGTTTCTTTCTCTCGCCTAATTGCTCTAGCTGGTATTTAGACAACTATGTTGAAAAAAGTGCTGATAGCAGACCACTGATTTTATTTCTTTATAAATCTGGATAAAAACAGCTAGTAGGACACATGCCACAGCCTGAATGTTGCACTGCCTTGAAATTTCCTCTGATAGATCTAGTCCATTCTCCTTAAACTCAGCCTTGCATAAAGTTTTGAGACATGAGAAAATAAAGAGAAATTCTTTGTCAGAATGAAACACACAAAGCCTCTAATTCAACTGCCCAGAGTCCTTCTTCCCATCTGAAACCTCATGAGCCTGGCCTTTATTGTCCCCATTCATATCAACATTCAGTTCTATCAACTCTGACCAGAACCACCATCAGAATCTGCTCATAGAATTTTAGACTTTCTCTAGCCTACTTCTCTAAAATTTTCCAAATTACTCCAATAAACCAGTTTCAAATTCCTTTGAATCACATGATCAGATACAGTCATAGTAATAATTCCTCTTCTTTGGTAGCAATTTTCTGTATTGGTCAGGTTTTCTGTTACTAGGACTAAACTCCTGACACCCACAAAGTATTTGCTTGTTTTGTTTAACAGAGTCAGTATGTCTGTCTATAGTTACTTGGCTCAATAACAGGGACATCATGGCAGAAAAGTGTTTTGATGATAGCTATTCAACTCATGGGACATGAGAAGTAGAGTGGGTGGGAAAGAGATGCTTAGAAAATTCAGTGAAAAAAGGAGACAGTTTTCAACAAATATTACTTGGACAGTTCTCTACACAAGATATTCAGATGACTAATAAGCACATGAAAAGATACCATCATCATTATTCATTCAGAAAGCCACAAAAATATATCACTTCACACCAGCTACAGGGCTTATAATAATGATGATTGATGCCAATGTGAGGAAATTACAACTCTCCTGCATTAGCATTGTGGCCACTTTGAAAATTGTTTGATGACTCTTTAAGATGTTAAAGTTATTATAGGACACAGAAATGTTGTTACTACAGTTTATCTTAATAAATATATATATATGTATAAATTTATAAAGTCAACCTTTATAAATTTTGGTATGTGCCAACATTGGAATTCTATTCAGATCAGAAAAAAACATGTTGCATTTTCCAAACTATTAACTATTCATTTTCTTTCCTTCTAATCTCTTTTGGACATTATATAATCCTTTTCTGGAATTTGGATTTTTTTTTTTTGCATGAATCCATATTATTTATTAGCTTGTCACTGCCACCTCTCTCTGTCTCCCATCCTCTTCTACCTTCTCCTCCAACTTTCTGTCAGCAAGAAACAATAATAAAAAATTTAAATTAGCACTTCGCTCTCTAAATTGTGACCTCATAACATTTCTGTGAGATAGCAAATCTACATGTATATGTGTGTATATATATATATATGCACACACACATGTATTTATGAATGTATAATGTCATACAATTATATATACATTTACATGTATATAAAAATGAAAAATATAAAGTTATGCAAATGTTTTAAGAATATTAATGAGACAGGTAATAGTTTTTCACTTATAAGTCCATTTTAAATTTTTAGGTTATATTTATTTATTTATTATCTTTAATTTGTATTTATTAATATGTTTGTTTACATTCCTTGTGGATAGTTGATATATGTACATAATTCATCTTAATTCCTATTTTCATCCTCTTTCCCTCCTGACCCTTCCCGCTCCACCCATCTCTTGGTTCTTTTCCTTTTTTTTTTTTTTTTTTGTATGTGTTTGCACTACATAATGTTTAAATTCCTTGTGCAGAGCTGGTACACATGCATAACAATTCTTAAAGATAGTTCATCGTAGAAAGTGGTAGGTTTAGTAGTTGCTATTTTCCATCGTCATTTTGTGCTTGGTAGATATTTACTTTTGAATATCATAGTCATAATTCTAGATTGCTAAGAATTGTTGAATGCTAAATACATTATTCAAATTTTTAGTTTCAAGACACATTTGCTGAAGAGATAGTACTTAAATTATTACAAAAATATTAATCCAAATTTGAAGCACATATATAAAGTGAGGTTATTCTGGCAGTGTGTCAGGTACAATTGTCTGACCATAATAAATCTACTATTTTTTAATTGTGACCATGTTTCTTTATTTTCTCCTCAAGTAAATGAAAGACCTTTAAAATACATGTTACAGTTAAAACTGTTTCTATCTTTATAAAACTTATGTTATGGGAGAAATACTGTGATGTTCTCTTGTTAAAGCTGCTTATAATCTAAGGCAGCATCTAGTCAGACCAACTCTATTTTAAAATCTCTGATAGTTTTTAAGCAGTGGTATACTTAGATTTGGTCATGCCAGTAGCCATAGCAACAACAGACGTCAAAGGCTGTGTGTGAAGAAAGTCCAGCTGTTTTGACTTCGTGGGCACACCACAATCAGCCCCTCCAACTCACACCTGCTGGGGTGAGAAAGACGCATCAATCGTGGCTTCCAGTGGTGAGGAAATTGGAGGCGCTGGCTGTGTTCTTGCAGATATGGAGACCCAGGAACTTTATTGTGAGATATAAGCTTAGCATTGAGCAGATTATTTTTACTTTTGGTAAATGGAAGGACTCAAACCTAAATTACAAACAAGGAAAGCAGAATAGAAATGAGAAATTTCTAAGAATGAAAACAAGAAAGTTAATTTTCAAAATTCCAAATACTTTTCCAAGCTCAAGAAAATATATTTAACAATTTTCAGAATGTGTCTAAAAGTATAGATATACATTTTTCTACAAGGAAAATTTAAATCAGTTTTAATGAAGTTGAATTTATGTACAGCAAAAATCACTCTTTTTGGGTGCATAGCTTGATGACTTGTGACAAACCCAGATGATAAACACCAACATAATCAAGTAAAACATTTCACAACTCCAAAATCTCCTATCATGTTCATTTACTGCCACTTGTGTCTTTCCTTCCCTAGAAGGTCTTTTAAATGACATTGCTTTTCTACAGAGTAAGTACATTTGAGGGTAATTGATGTTGTTTCATATATCAGTCCTTCCCTCCATCTCATTCTTTTATATATTCCTTTGTGTGGCTATGCCTCAATTTGCTCATCGCATTTCAAGGTAATGGATATCTGGATTATTTGTACTTTCCAGCTATTATGAATCAAGGTATTGTAAGCATATGTACAGTTTTGTCTGGATATACTTCATACTCTTAGTTAAGTACCTGAGTACTCCGTGTGCACCAATGGATTACCATCAGTCACATAGGAGAATTTTAACTTTACTTCATGTTACCATCAGCACGTGTCATGGCTTATATCTAGATATCCTTCCAAAGACTCATGCCGTCACAGGTGGGTTTTTTTCCAGAAGTGGTAGGATTTAGAGTGTGTGATACTGGGATTAAGTGTGTGATGCTGGGATTAAGAATGCCCCATCCTGGGCCAGGGATTTATCTCAGTGGTTAGAGTGCTTGCCTTGCAAGTCTGAGACCCTAAGTTTGATACCCAGTACCAAAAAAAAAAAAAAAAAAAAAAAAAAAAAATTAAAGAATGCCCCATCCTGAGTGTGGTTGGCACTACCCAAAGTGTGGGTAACCTGGATGAAATGGAACAGCAGGCTTGGTTCTGCCTGCTGCTTCTTGCTGCTTTTCTGTCTCTTGCCTGCTTGCCATGGACTGTTTCACCCCTGTGATCCCCCACTGGCATACCAACCCTGCCTTGGAGCCAGCCGACCATGGACAGAAACCTCTACAAACTGTGAGCTACAATAAACTTTTCCTCCTTTAACTTTGGGTATTGTGTATTTTGTCTCAGCAACTAGAAAAGTAACTAAGACAGCAAGGTAGGAGAATTTTAACTTTTTTGCATATTTTTGAGCATTTGGTACAATCTTTTTGGTAAAGCTTATTTTAATTTTAGCCATTCAAGTATATAGTCATATTCCACAGTGATTTTAATGCAAATTTTTAATGAATGCTAATGTAGATTATCTTTCAATTTGTTTGCCCCAAATTATTTTTATAATACATCATCTATTCAGAAATGTTAATATTTGCTTTTTATGTATTAGAGATGCAAGTCTTTTGTCAACTTTGTAAAGATTTTCTTCCAATCAATGGTTAGTCTTCTCATTTATTTTTCAATGTCAAAGACCAAGAATTTTCATTCTGATGAATTCCATTACATATTTTTATGACCCTGCTTTTTACATACTATCAATAAAATATCTCCTTATTCTAAGTTTACAAAGATTTTCTCTTAAAATTACTTTTGGAATATTGCTTTAGGTTTTGATTTTTCTTAAAGATTCATCTCAAATTTGTTTTTATATATGAGAAATGGATTGAGTTTTATTTATCTGCATATAAATGTCTATTTATTCTAGTATATTTTGTTGAAAACACTATCTTCAACATTGAATTACCTTTCTTAAAAATCAATTAATCATATTTATGTGAGTCTATTTCTGTGTTCTGTATTATTTTCTTTTCATCTTTATATCTGTCTATATCCTAATATTATACTATACTGAATCCTACCATTCATTTCTAGTTTTTAAATCAAGTAGATTTTTCATCTGTGTTTTTTTATTTCAAAATGATTTGTTATGTAGGTCCTTTTCACTTCCACAATGATTGCAAAATATATTGAAATATTTTAAAAAATAGATTTAAAATCTTATGAACCTATATGTCTTGGGAATTTTGAGTTTTGGGACTTTTAAACAAAGTATATCTGTATTAATTTAGTCCTCAAACTTATTTCATTTTATTTATAAATATCCATAATATTTGTTATTTATAGACTCTCCTCTATATATTTTGTGTTTTACATAATTATAAATGCTAATCTATTTTGTAATCTAAATCACTAAAATATGTTGTTAATATATAGAAATAAAAATAAAATTCAAATGTTTATATTATATCCTAAAATGCTGTATTACTCAGCTTTCCCATTACTGGGACACAATATACCAAATTCACAACTTAACGGAGGATAGACTTAATCTGGCTCATGGTTTCAGGGAATTCAGTCCATGCTTGGCTGCATCAAAACAAAAACATCAGGGTGGGAGGGTATGGTGCAGCAAATATGCTAAGTTCATGACAGCAAGTAAATAGAACAGTGAAAAATTCCAGAGAATAAGGGTCCAGGGATCCAATATACTAGCCAAACTTGTGCCCCCATAAGCCATTCAGACACACACAGAAGTGTGCTTCACTAATATACTAGGCACTTCTTAGTTAAATAAACTAAAAATACCGTGGTTTATGTCACAGTACATCCTTTGTCAGCCCGTCAAACAAATGCATCTCCTTAAACCATACTTAATCACCAAAGAAACATAATAAGTTAATAATTCAAACATGATACAGCTGTCTTGTACATAACCAAAAAATGCAATAAACTTTTTCCCAAAATCTCAACAGTTCCAGCACTTTTCAAACATCCAAGTCGAACTCTGTTATGAATGTGGAGTGAATGACAAGTGTGTGTTTGGAGTGATGGAGTATATTTTCATGAGGATTAGTGGCAATATGTCTTTCACTCAAATTTTTAAAATTAAAAAAAAGCCTCTTTTGAAAGCCAAAGCAACTGTTAGTTGTGAACTTTGGTAAAAATCAAAAACAATTTTGATAATACCAAAGGGAAAGTGGTGGTTAATTGCTTATATTATTCTGATGGCCAAAGTATAATTATCAGTTCAATGTACATTAAAAATATGTTGTAAAATAATAAATAGGTGTTTTCAAAATATTTGCAGCCAGAGTGACTAAATGAATGGCAGATAAGATTGGAAATGACAATGTCAAATTAGCAATGCTGTTTTATAATCATGTCTTCCATTTTATTGAGCATTTTCATATTTTTATCAAAGTACATTTTCTTTTCTACATTTTTCTACATGATTCTGATTTTTATTTACTTAAATGTGCATGAAGTGAAAGAAAAACATGTTAGTGTGACTTTAACATACATAGAACTTTCCTTTTTAAACCTTTTTCTTCTACATAATAATTGCATTTATATGAACATATAAAGATAAATATAGAATACATTCTCTTAATGAATGGGTCATTTCTTAAAGTAATTGATACACTGCTTTTTTTTTTATGAGACATTTAATGCATCCTTTCAGCCCTTATCTTTAAACACCATTAAATTTCCACTACAGTTCAGCTTACCAGATTTAATTTGTACAAAGCACAGTGAAAACAATTTGGAAGACATTGGGGGCCACTTACTTTTATTTTCTAAATTAATTTTCTCCTAACCAGAGCAGAATAAAGAGAAAAGTGAAATGTACAATAAAAATAAATCTGATTTTTAAAAATATCTTAATAAAACCTTAAAGT
Source organism: Hystrix cristata (assembly GCA_004026905.1). NCBI lineage: Eukaryota > Metazoa > Chordata > Mammalia > Rodentia > Hystricidae > Hystrix > Hystrix cristata. Next base: position 11,952 of record PVJO010029740.1, read on the forward strand.
TGTTCCCTGGAGGCCTTTTTAGGCTTGGAAGGAGTGTTTTTAAGGCAGGAACTTTCTTTTCATCAAAATTTTAATTTAAAAAGTTCAGGCAACCACCAATAGACAAATAAACAAGTAAGCCCTGAGGGAAAGACTGCATAATTATAAGTGCTCAGAGTCTGTGAGCTATTTCTACACACTGACACTCAGCTCCCTGGAGTATTTTTCACACCTGCTTACCCAAATAAATGCCCATTATATGTTATTTTTCCTGTATCCCTTTAGCAATAAATCACCAGCCTTTTTGTTTAGGAATGTCTTCTTTCTAACGAGGTGCTACTCTTAAACCTAACCTTCCATCAGCACAGGCAGCAGTGATTTCAAGATATTAAGTAAGGTTATAAGTTCTTTTTTTTTTTTTCAAATTTGCATTGCTCTAGTAGCAGTTACTTTTGTTGTAAAAACGGTTGACTCTAAGACACTTGATTTCCTTTACCTCTTTAATTTGTTCTTTCTCTTCCTTTTCCCTTCCATAATTATATTATCTACCTCATGTACATCCCAAAAATAGAGTTAAAGTTATGGTTATTTAAAATAAGAAACAGTAATACTATTGTCGTGTCTCGGTACTTCCTTCTGAAGCAATATGGCAGCCTCCAAAGTTTGGTTAACAGTCAATGTAGTTTCCAGTGTGAATTGGTTTATTGGTTGTTTCAAGTAATGCAGTTGTGGTCATGATAATTGGTATGAAGTCTTAATTACCTTGCACTGAGCAAAAGATGCTAATAGTTAAAACAGGGTTTGTCATCATTATGCTTATTACTGCATTTAATTCTGTCATAATTATCTTTATCTCAACTACAGCACTACAATTGAGATACATTGCTGAATATAGCTTGTTGGTTATCATGGCACTGTATACCAAAAATGAACAGGTAAAATGAGGTACAAATTTAAATTCCAACATGGTCTCTGGTGGGTATGTAAGTCAGACATTATCTAATGTATTATCAATATATCAAAGATGTGTCATCTATCTATTTAAACTCTCACTTTTCATTTTTTTAGTATGTGTTTGCAGTATGTAACGTCTACATCCCTTATGAGTAGTGGGCACATGTATATAGCACATCTTGATTCTTTTTTCATCCTCTGTCCCTTCTCTCTCTTCCCCCTCCCTCCATCCCTTGATCCCCTTCCCATTTGAGAAAGATCTGTCGCTTTACTTCCTATTATCTAGCTTTTATTTGGCATAATATTAATTTAGTTCATTTTGGTATTTATCGAGTGAGTACTAGGTTACAAAAATTGGATAACATGAGATAAATATGATATGGTTACCTCTTCAGGGATTTTGTAGTTTGTTAGAGGACAAGAAATCCCTGTGCTCTCTATCAAGTGATCAGTGTGGGCAAACATGCACATAGAAGCATATGTTATTAAATTAGCCTTAATTATGCAATTTAATCTTCTCCACAAGATTAACTAGATATTTTCACTGTCAAAACAAGCACTATGCTAATTTTTAAATATTCTCTAAATTTCCAGATTAGTGCTTTCCATTTAAAATATCCTCAGTAAATTTCAATGCTTTACTAGTGCAAGATAAGATTCCTTTTCTTCTAATCCACTCAAGTTTTATCATCTTAACATTTTGATTTAGGAATTACAACATATCACGATGTTTAACACTGTGGTCTGAGGTATTAAACTGATCAGCATTTTATTATCAATACATGAATTTACAAGTTGTTGTAAATTCAACAAATTGTTGTGGGCGTGATTAATTCACCTAAACCTAGATCTGGTTTTCACATCTGCATGATCAGAATGCAGCACGTCCCTCACACATCACCACGGTTAATAATGATATCTCAGTGCCATAAATTTCATTTAATGATGATTAGGCAAGATAATTTTTAACCCTCTTTAAATATTTCAGGCTTTGACAATGGAGAGAGTTATTGTAAAGAGAAAAAAAGCCTGTCTTTTCCCAACACATATCGAATTAATGACAGAAAAACACAATGAAACAGTCAGAGAATACAAGATAATTTTCTTTTTTTAGATACTACTTTTTTTTATTTTTATTTTTACCAAGAACATGCATTGGTACATTGTATACATAATGATCATAATCAACATGGTTATTTTGTACCTGTACATGATACATCTTGGTTTTCCCCCCTCTTCCCCCTTCCCCTCCCTTCCCTTCCATTCACCCATCCCTCCCTATTTGCAACAAGTGGAGCTACACTTTACCATTTTTTCCCCTTTCATCTTACTTTTCTTTTAACCTTCGTCTTTATCCCCCTTTTCCCTATCTAGTTCTCTCTTTTGAATACTATCTCTCATTTTATTTTTAAACAAAATATCTATTCTACCCCTTTGTCCTTATTTACACTTATGGTTTCTCATATCAGAGAAACAATTCGATGTGTACTGATAAGTGTCTGATTTATTTCACTTAATAGTATGTTCTCAAGGAATATCCATTTACATACAAATGACCATAGTTTATCCTTTCTTATGGCAGTGTAGTACGCCATTGTGTAGAAAAACCACATCTTCTTTAGCCATTCATCACTTGTTGGGCATTTAGGTTGTTTCCAAGACTTAGCTATTACAAATTGTGCTGCTATGAACATGGTTTTGCATATATCACTGTGATAGGATGATTTTAATTCTTCTGGGAAGATACCAAGCAGAGGAATAGCTGAGTCAAATGGAACCTCTAGTTGTAGTTTTCTGAGGAATCTCCACACTGATTTCCACAGTGGTTGGACCAGTCTACATTCCCACCAACAGTGGAGGAGGGTTCCTTTTTCCCCCGCAGCCCCGCTAGCACTTGTTATTGGTTAATTTCTTGATAATAGCTATTCTTTCTGAAGTGAGATGGTATCTTAGTGTTGTTTTGATCTGCATCTCTTGAATGACCAATGATGCTGAACATTTTTTCATATATTTATTTGCCATTTTTAGTTCTTCATCTGAGAAATGTTTATTCATTTCAGATGCCCATTTTTGGATAGGGTCTTTAAATTTATGGGGGTGGATCTTTTTGAGTTCTTTATATATTCTGGATGTTAGACCTTTGTCTGAGGGACAGCTGGCAAAAATTTTCTCCCAGTATGTGATTTTTCGCCCTACTCTATTAGTAATTTCTTTTGCCGAGCAAAAGCCTTTTAATAGGATGTGGTCCCAAGCATCAATTCTTTGAATTGTTTCCCGTGCAGTCTGAGTTGTATTCATAAATTTTTTTCCAACTGCTATGTCTTCGAGAGTTCTTCCTATTTTATTCTCCAGGACAGTTATTGTTTCTGTTTTTATGTTTGGGTCTTTGATCCACTTTGATCTTAGTTTAGTACATGGTGAGAGACATGTATCTAGTTTTAGTTTTTGGCATGTGGTAAGCCAATTTTTGCAGCACCATTTATTAAAGAGGCTATCTTTCTTCCAGTGAGGGTGTTTGGATCCTTTGTCGAAGATGAGATAATTGAGTGTGTTTGGAGTTATTTCTGCATCTTCTAGCCTGTTCCATTGGTCCTCGGGTCTGTCTTCATGCCAGTACCATGCTGTTTTTATGACAGAAGCTTTATAATACAATTTCAAATTGGGAACTGTGATGCCCCCTGCCTTATTCCTGTTGCCCAGAATTGTTTTTGCTATTCTTGGTCTCTTCTGGTTCCAGATAAACTTCATGATTGCCTTTTCTAATTCTGTGAAGTATGTTGTTGGAATTTTGATTGGAATTGCATTAAATCTGTATAGTAATTTAGGAAGTATGGCCATTTTCACTATGTTGGTTCTTTCTACTCACGAACATGGGATGTCTTTCCATTGTCTGAAATCTCTTTCAATTTCTTTTTTTAGAGTACCGTAATTTTCAATGAAAAGATCTTTTACTTGTTTTGTTAGATAGATCCCTAAGTATTTCATTTTTTTTTATGCAATTGTGAATGGAATAACTTGTGTTATTTCTTTCTCAGTGAGTTTGTTATTAGTATATAGGAATGCTATTGACTTTTGGGTGTTAACTTTGTATCCAGCTATGCAACTGAATTTAGTTATTAAATCTAGAAGTTTTTGGTGGAATTCTTGGGGTCTTCTATGTAGAGTATCATGTCATCTGCAAATAATGATAGTTTAACTTCTTCCTTTCCTATCTTTATCCCTTTTATTTCTTTCTCTTGCCTGACTGCTCTTGCTAATGTTTCTAGAACTATATTGAATAATAGTGGTGATAGTGGACAGCCTTGTCTTGTTCCAGATTTTAGTGTGAAAGCTTCAGGTTTCTGACCATTTAGCGTGATGCTGGCCGTTGGTTTGTCATAGATGGCTTTTATCAAATTTAGATATAGACCGTCTATTCCTAATTTCTGTAGGACTTTTATCATAAATGGGTGTTGGACTTTATCAAATGCTTGTTCTGCATCTATTG